>PVKS010000684.1:0-41638 GCA_004027875.1 Aplodontia rufa | reverse complement strand
CATACCTGATATCATTTTATATGTTTATAAATATAAATGAAATTCTATTGGGTAAATTTAGTTGTGGCAAATCCTCCTCACTGTGTTGTATCTTTACAAAAATTTGAATTTCAAATAGCCAATAATCATCCTTATCTAACAATTAAGACTACTTTAACTGAAACTGTGTAAATACAAAATGCTATTTAAAAGTAGGTAAAATTACCTTTTTTCCTTTAACAATTACTTTTAAACATTTGAACATACTTAAAAGTAGTATTCTTATTTAAGTGTTTTAATTTCCTAAGCTTCACAGGTCAATATCCAAGTCATGCAAAGCTCTCAGGAGTGGTGACTAAAGAGGAAAGAACCAAGTTTAGGGGGCACAGGAAAGAGAGAGAGATCTAAAGAAAGAAATGGCAGTTCCACATAGGATCAGGTTAGATTGGATAGGACAGGACAATTCAGGACAGAGTTGCTTGGGACCCTAGCAAACAATGGGACCCGAGAGTGCTGGCTGGGTGTGGGCTGAGCAGGGGAGCACCAGGCAGAGGTTCCAAGGAGCTGGCTTCAGCCTCATGGCTGTGGTGTGCATTCCTTTTCTTCTCTCTTTCTTAAACCCCTTCACCACTCACCGTCTGGAACCAAAGTAAGTGAACAGAACCCTCGAGAAGGAAGCTGGAAAGGCTGAGCAGAGCAGTGGACCTCAGAACAGCAAGCAGGTTGGGTCTCCCAACAGGAAGAGGAACTGTCAGCTAGCTTTGAATCCCGTGGCAAAATACCTGAGCAAAATAGCTTAAAGCAGAGGGAGGTTTATTTTGGCTCCTGGTCGCTGAGGTTTCAGTACACCGTCACTTGACCCAGTCACTTTGGGCCCTTGGAAAGGTGGAACATCGTGGCAGGGAATGCATGGTGCAGCAAAGCTGCTCCCCTCATGGTGGCCAGGAACCAGAGAGCAATGGGGGAGAGCGAGAGAGGAAGTGGGCAGAGACAAAATGTACCCTTCAAGGGCATGCCCCTGGCGACCTACAAAAACCCATTTCTGCAAATCCATCAGCAGATTCATCTATTGATGAGGTCAGAGCCCTCATGACCCGATCGTCTTCCTGAGGCCCTACCGCTAAACCCTGCTGCACTGGGGATTTCAGAACCAAACAGGAACCCATGCTGATTGTGCAGCTCCATGCAAACAAAGGAGCCAAAAGACTTCTGTAGAACCGGGCTCAGGTCCCACCCACACCAAGTCAACCACAGCCAGCTCCCAGGATCCTCCCTGTCCCTGATAAGGATAACTAAGGAAGTGGGTTAGACCCAGCCCACAGCTGAAAGGGGCTGGGGAAGGAACAGACAACTGAAACCAGCCACCTCTAACTCTAATGACACTATCTCTGTCTGCCCCTGGAACTCCAGGCAGAATTGTGCACGTAGTAAGACCTACAAATATCTGTTGAATTTTTTTAAAAAGGCAATAAATGAATAAATGACATTCTCAAAATCCATGAAACCAATCAAGTGTGGAGGCACACACCTGTAATCCTAGCAGCTCAGGAGGCTGAGGCAGGAGGATCACAAGTTCAAGGCAGCCTCAGCAAATTAGTGAGGCCCTAAGAAACTTAGTGAGACCCTGTCTCAAATTAAAAAATAAAAAGGGCTGGGAATGTTGCTCAGTAGTTAAGTTTCCCCAGATTCAATCCCTGGTTTCTGCCCCCTCCAAAAAAAAAGAAAGAAACTAAGTAACAAATGATCAGAATTCATAAGAATTCTTGTTAACTCTTCAAAGATTTTTTAAGTAAAAATAATGGGAGAAATAAAGACTTTCCACCAATTTATGTCAATGGTCACTGCATATATTTAAAGTTTCCTACTGGGAATCCTAATAAATATTTAAGCCGTTCCGATCTACCTTGCCAGTTAGTGCTTAGGGGAATTAAGACGTGGATTATAAGAATGGTTTCTCCAGAGGCTTTGAAGTCTACTGTTTTAGGCTTTATGATCACAGAAATGTCTCATCTACTTCCCTTTCTCCTTTATTTTTTAATCTTTTGTGGGAACAAAAAAGCTCTATAAACACACCTACCTGTTACTATAATGATTTTCTTAGTGAACACTGTAGTTAACATACAGACTTTTATTATAGTCCCCCAAATTCATTAGCGCCCAAGTACTTTGACACCTAAAACTTTCCAGGCTTTGTTTCTTACTGGCAGATAAACATTAAATTCAGTCTGTTCAGCTGCTTTTGAGCAGAGAGCAAACAAGAGGTAGAATGTTTGGCCCGTGGGTGTTGGAAAGAGCAACCCACAGAAACTCATCGCGGCCCCGCTACAAGGTAGAGGCATCATCATCGGGGGAATGATCAAGGAATCAAAAGACCAGCAGAGAAAAATTGGGTGAAGTCTCAAAGCCCATTCAATTCACTCTTTTGATTAAACCTACTCGGCCACAATTTCAAAATGTCTGAAATCTATTGATAGGTGGGTAAACCATTGCCAGAATTTTTTCCTCTAAGAATGAATATCATTAAGTGTGAGATTCTTTTTATTTTTAATGCACTTGAAAGCAGTTTTTTGTGCACAAATAATACTATTCTGTGGCTTATTTTTATTTTGGTTTAAAAATCAATATTCAGTTCATTATGGTTACAAAATCAAAACTTCCTTATGCTTTTGAATTTATCACAAAAGACTTTTAAATCTAAAACATTTTAGCAAGCATTTTAAGGTCCTTGGATTAATATTTAATCCCACTTACAGACTTAAATAAAATATTCTTAATTGTATTCATAAATTCAGTATTTTCAACTCCCATTTAAGTATAGGTTTTGACTCAATATACCTTTCCAAAGTACTTATGTAAATCATAAAAATGTGATAAACTTTTAATGTAAAAATCTCAAGCCTAAATCAATTACTTAATTCCATATTTATAATATGAATCGCAAATTTCACATTTGCTCTAAGAAGCCAAATTCTCTTTTTAAAAAAATACAACTGCTTAAAACACTAATCATGCACACATTTCTTTATGCAAAAGTCTTAATACTATGGATTTGAATTTTATAAACACTATGTATTTAATTTTGTATTGGGGGTGTGTTAGTCAGCTTTCCAGTACTATAACAAAATACTTGAGAAAAACAACTCAGAGGAGGAAATATATATTCTAGCTCACAGTTTCAGAGGCTTCAGTCTAATTACTTGGCCCCATCACTGTGGGCCTGTAGTAGGGCAAAACATCGTGGTGGGGAGCCTGGGATGGAGCAAAACAGCTTACCTTGTGGCAATCAGGAAGCAGAGAAAGAAGGAAGAGGCCAAGATACGACCCTTTAAGGACATGACTCCAGTGATCTACTTCCTCCACCTAAGTCCTGTCTCCTAAAGTTTTCACCTCCTTCTAGTAATTTCATCCAATTATGAATCTATCAGTAGATTAATCCATTGATGAAACCAGAGTCCTCACGATCCAATCACTGAAAAAGCCCCACCTCTGAATACTGCTGCTCTGGGTACCAAGTCTTCAAACACAAGAGTCTTTGGGGGACGTTCTAGATCTAAACCATAACAAGGAGATAAAAGTTGTTTATTTGCTCATGAGTAATTATGTCATCACAAACTAATTTGGGAGCTTATTTCTCAGTCCCTCGAGATCCCTAACTACTTCCATCAAGCTAACCCTGTTTCCTGAGTCCTTTTTCTCCATTTCTTTCTGCTTTTATGAGTTTTAGTACCTGCCTGCTGCTACCAGCAAACCCAGAATTACTGTTAACTTCTTAACATAGAGCAATTTGGCCATTCTGTCTAAACTTCTTTAATTGGGCCTTACCTAAAAAGGTCTGCATCCTTCTCATCCCCAAAGTCCCACCAAGCTTAAAAGGAATCCAGTGACATGAGATATCTGATTTCTTAACTAATGTTCCTCCTCTAGAATGCAGAAGCTGGGTGAGATATTTATCTTCCTTCCAGGTTAATTAGATATTAAGCCTCCTCCTCGAGAACAAGATCTTAAGCTTCACTCCCTTTTTAACACCACCCTTAACAATGGTCTTCTGAGAGTGTTTCTGTTCTTTTGTTTGAGATCAGAAATCACGCTTGTCTCCCCTATAGTGTCATTTTTTGAGAGTAGGTACAGCAAATTAAAGACAGATATAAGTTTTTGTTACTCCTCCCATTAAGTGGTGGAGTCCATTGCACCTCCCCATGATTCTGGGCTAAGTTGCTTATTTGACCAATGGAGTAGGATAGAGGTAACTCAGGGCCATATCCAAGTCTAGCCTTTAAAAGGGTTTGCGGCTTCTGCCTTGCCCTCTTGGAGCCCAGAGCCTCTGGGATACTTTGATAGAATGTGAAATATACATTTGATCTCTGACTCCAGTCCCGGCACCGAGCTCTTAAAACTCTTCTAATTTCCTGAGGAACGCAAGAATGATGTGTTCTAATACTTGGTCTTTGACCTCGTTCCAGACGCAGAGCTCCTAATCACTTGCAGTTCTGTGGATGATTAGTCATGCAAATGAAGCAATTACTGGTGGGTCCCTAAATGCAGATTGAGCACCAGAAATACCAAGATAGGATTAGAAGCCTGGAACTTTCAGTCCCCCCATCCAACTTCCATGAAGGGGAAAGGAGTTGGAGATTGAGTTAATAGTCACTCATGTCTCGTGATGAAGCCTCCATAAGAATCCCTGAATTATAGGGTTTGAAGAGCTTCTGGGTCTTGGGAGGACCACCCAGAAAGAACCTGGAATCCTGTAACCTTTCCTAGGAGTCTCTTCCATCTACTTGTTGATCTGTATTTTTTTTTCTTTCCTTCCTTTCATCTTTTTTCTTTTTACACCCCTAGTTCCATCTGTATCCTTTAAAATATTTTTTATAATAAACCTGGAAACACTATGCTTTCCTGAATTCTGCGAGCCACTCCAGAAGATGATCAAATCCAAGAAGGGGGCTGTGGGAACATCAGTGTGCGATCCTGTCAGACAGGAGTTGTGGGTACCTTGGGAACCTAATGACTGCTGAAGTGGGGGAGAGTGTTGTGGGACTGAGCCTTTAACCTGTTGGATCTAATGCTATCTCCAGATGGATAGTGTCAGAATTGAATTGAATCGTGGGACACCCAGTGAGCACCCAATGGATAACTGAGTGGTGTGGGAGAATCCTCCACATTCTGGTGATCAAAAATATTCTGTATTAGGGGCTGGAGCGGTGGCTTGGTGATTATGGTGCTTGCCTGGCATGCGCAAGTATGTGGGTTCAAACCCCAGCACCCACGTACACAACTAAGTGTCAGAGCAACGAAAGCCATGTGAAAAACTCAATAAAAATTGATTCTCTCTGTCTCTCTCTCTCTCTCTCACTGTCCCTCTCTCTTTAAAAAAAAAAATTCTGTATTGAGTATGTATTATCTTTTTCCTGCTATATACAGCCACCAACATAGGAGGCTGAAATCCCTGAGACTACTGTAAAGTGAAGAAGTTCAAAGCCAATGAAGAGGAGGTCACACAGAAGCACAGAGGTCCGGAGCCCTGGTCAGTAGTTACCATCAATACCAAATTGGGATCGTCTTGTACAACTGGTCAAGACTTCAGATGACTCCTACTGTTCTCTGCAGTTACAGGAACCATCCCAGGCAAAAATTTTCTAGCTGAACGCAGTCCATTTGCAGGATGATGCATTGTTTTTATAAGCCTCTGTACTGTAGAGTAGTTTTAATAGGAAGTGATCCATAAATCAGTATAGCCAAACATCATGATCATCATTTTAAACCCAAACCCTTTGACTTAAGCCAAATCCAGTGTGCAGAATTGCAGTACAGGCACACAGCACATTCAGAGAAATTTTTGCTTTCACATGTTATCTGCGTGCCCTGCACATTGGTAGCTAAAGTCTCCTCCTCCTCTTTCTTTTATCCTATCTTTTTTCTTTTTTTTTTTTTTTACTTTTTTATGTTTTCTTTACCTCTTCATATTTCTTTTCCTTCCTTTTTTAAGTTCATTCATTTTTAAATTTTTCTCCTTTCCAGTCTCTTCTTCCTTCTTGTGCATATCCTCTCCTTTCATTCTTTAGCATTTTCTACATGCCAGCATTATTTCATTATTTTCATCTATCCTCATTGCCCCCCATGAAGCAGGGATAATTAACATTTCCATATTACAGTCGAAAACTGAAGCTGAAACTATTGCCTGCAACCTTTAAATACAATCATTTCACAGTACCGTGATGGCATCTCAAGGTTTCTGATATATGAACTAGCCTTTAAAGTTCTCAGTATTCCCTTTTCTGCAATAAATATTTGCTCTTTTTTTTTTTTTTAAAGAGAGAAGGACAGCATGAGAGAGAGAGAGAGAGAGCGGCAGAGAGAATCAATTTTTATTGAGTTTTTCACATGACTTTCGTTACTGACACTTAGTTGTGTACATGGGTGCTGGGGTTTGAACCCGTGTACTTGCGCATGCCAGGCAAGTGCTATAACTGCCGAGCTACCGCTCCAGCCCAATATTTGTTCTTTTAATAATCTCAAGTCCATCTCACAGAGTCCAATAAAATCAAATATTCACCTTGTGTCCCAGTCCCTAAGTAGCCATTGCTAAAACCCTCTTATTAGTTGCCTGACTTGTGAATCAAGGGCTATTATGGTGAAAAGGGCCAAATGGAAACTATCATAACTGCACCCACCTCCTGACTAAGAGAGCAAGTGAGTTACAACCACGTGATCTAGCAATTAGTGAAAATTCGTGTATACACAGATACTTGTACATGGATGTTTATAGCAGCTTTATTATTCACAGTCTCCAAAACTTGGAAACAGCAATTCCTTACTGTTATGCTTTGCTCATGTGGGAGGGAACGCAGGAAGGCTCAGAGGTGAAATGCTTGGGTTATGAGAGCCTTAACCCAATCAGTGAATCGATCCTGATAGGATCAACTGTGCGGTGGCTGAAGGCTACAGGGTGTGACTGGCCGAGGTGGGTCGTTGGCGGCAAGCCTTTGCGGTATGTTTTGTATCGGGCGAGTCAAGGCTCTCTCTGCTCCGTGATCGTCATGCGAGATGCTTGCCTCTGCCACACTCTTCTGCCATGATGTTCAGCCTCCCCTTGAGCCCTGAGGAATGCAGCCAGTCTTCTATGGCCTGAGACCTCTGAAATCGTGAGCCCTCAAAATAATCTTTTCCTCCTAAAAGTGTTCATCTTGGGTCTTTTAGTCAAAGCAGCAGAAAAGCTGACTACAACACTTATTAAGTGACAAATAAACTATGCTACATCCCAGAAGTGTAATCCTATTCTCCACTAAAAATAAAAACAGGCAAGGCTTACAAAAGGACGGAAGAAAACCTTAAATGCATATTACTAAGTCAAAGACACCAATTTGAAAAAGCTACTATTAGTCAGCTTTTTGTGACTATGACCAAAATGCCTGCCAAGAGCAACTTAACAGAGGAAAAGTTTATTTTGGCCCATGGTTTCAAAGGTCTCCGTTCGTGGTTGGGCAGTTCCGTTGCTCTGGGCCTGAGATGCAGCAGAGCATCATAGAGGAAAGCAGCTCAAGGCATGGATGTCAGAAAGCACAGAAAGGGTGGGAGAAGGGCCACAGGGAAGATGCACCCTTCCAAGGCGTGCCCACAGTGACCTACCTCCTCCATCCACACCCCTCTAGCCCACAGTCACCACCCAGTCCATCCGTTCAAACCAGCTCTCATAATCTAATCATTCCACCTCTGATGGCTGCTGGATGGAACTTTATGGGGAGCATCTCATATCCAAACCATAACAGCTATATGCTATATGATTCCAACTATATAATATTTTAGAAAAGGTAACTATGGAGTCAGTAAAAGTTTAGAAGTTGCAAATGGGTAGGAGAGGAAGGATATACAAACAGGCACAGTGCGAAGGATTTTTAGGGCAGTTCAGCTGTTCTCTGTGGTGCTTTGATGGTGGATTCATGCACTTGTGAACTATGAACTTTTTTTAAATTAACCAATAATAATGGCCAATATAGTTTCACCAGTTCACACATGTGACTCTGGTGTGGGATATCGATAATGGAGGCAGCTTTTCCTGCTTGGGCTGAGAGGCATGTAGGAAACCTCTGTACTTTCCTCCCAATTTTCCCATGAACCTAAGCATGCTCTAAAAAATAAAGTCTACTTAAAGTTTTTTTAGGGGGTCAAAGGTGGTAAATCTCTTAATATCCCCAATAAATCTATCTCTTTGGCCATTGCAAAGTGCAAATGAGTTGTGAATGATGACAGTAAACTACATAAACTTAATCAAGTCATAACCACAATCTCTTTGTTATACTGGATATGGAAAAAAGATATTTCCTGGAATAGGAAAGTCTCTGACACCTGGTGTCATATGGTCAATGTGGTCTCTTCAGTTCCATCAGGAAGAATGATCACAAGCAGTTCAAATTCATATGGAAAGGAGAGCAGTACACATTCCCATTCATGTCCTAAAGCTTACTGTTCACTTTGCTGACTTCCATTATAAGATAGTCCCAGAGAACTTTGGCATCTTGACATTCCAAAGAATACCATGCTCACCCATTTTTATTAATGACATCATGCAAACTGGGCTGTGTGCTAGAAGTGGCAAGTACTGTCCTAATCAGACATATGCATATCATAGCACAGAAGATAAACCCTTTTCAGAGGACTGATACATCAATAAAGATTTTCCCCAAAACATTTTATTGTAGAAATTCAAATATAGAAAAGTTGAAATAATTTCACAGGGAACCATATATCTTCTGGGGCTGGACCAGTGGCCCAGTGGTTATGGCGCTTGCCTGGCATGCACAAGTATGCAGGTTCAAACCCCAGCATCACATATACAACCAAATGTCTGAGCAACGAAAGCCACATGAAAAACTAAAGTTGATTCTCCCTCTCTCTTTATCTATCTCTCTCTCTCTCTCTCTCACTGTTCCTCTCTCTTTAAAAAAAAATCTTTCTACATTTACTTTGTCATGTTTAATGAGGTGTTCAGAGATCTAGTAATTGGGGACACATTAGAATAACCTCTGTAAATACAAAAGCAGATCACCATATCTTGCATTCCCTGCCACTAAGAAAAAGGCAGAGTGCAAAGTAACTTGTCTTGGATTTTTGGAGGGAGCATATGCTGCTCTTAGGAATCTGCTCTGATTCGTTTGTTAGACACGATGGAAGAGGCTGCATTCAAGCTGCCCATCCTTTAGACTGTACCAGCATATCCATCAGCTCTGCAGGTGTCCCGGGTAAAAAGATTGATCCATGGTAAACACAGGTATGAAGTCTCCAGACAGTGCCAATACAAAACTAAAGCAGAGAGACCCTTCAGATTTTGTATTTATATCCTATCTTCTGTAGCATAAACTATATGCTTTTTTGTAAAGCAACCCTGCTGCGACTGAGCCCTGTAGAGACAAGTGCTCAACTGAATGCCACAATATTTAAATACTGCTGCCCATCATCAACTGTCATTTTCGTATCTACCAAGTTACAAGATCAGACAGGTACAGCAGCAATCTATCGACACATGGAAATGGTACAAAATCAAAATCAAGACCAAGCAGAGCCAGAGGGTACAAACAAACTGAATGCACAGGACTGACTGTGGATGTCACCAAGTCCCCGTCCTCAGTCACTCTTCTGCTTGCCCACAGAGGCCAAGAATGCAGTCCCCATAGTGATGGAAACAGGCTGTGCACAGACGGACCCAATAGTAAATGCACCCTCTCTTCAATGCTGCCATTGAACACAAATCTGCCAACGTGCTATCGACCTGATATGAAGCCCTTGATACGACAGCAGAGCTTGAGATCAGCCCGATGCTTGGTGACAGAGCAGTTACATCAGATGCTTTCTACCTTCAAGAGGCAGTGATTCATCCTTTCTGGAACTGCTATCTACTCCCACATGGCTTTGATGTTCCTGTCCTTCGGTTCTCTGCTAGCACCAACCTTCAAGCACATAGAGAACGACCAATTGATTATCATGAGATTCCTACATGGTATCACTTTGTATCAAGCGACCTATTGTACAGGAAAGATGTGTAACAACCAAAACATGGCCAAGGTATCTACTATTTCTACCACAAGGGACCTCGGCTGAAAGTTATCAGCCTACCAGACAGATGGCATTATCTCTGAAAGGTAAATGAAGGTGCTAAACAAGAGCGAAGGTCTCTGTGGAGTTGGGACAACTTTACCAAGATAAAGCACACAAATGAAACAAAGAGCTGTGCTTTGCCTTCCAAAAATTAGAATAAACAGTTTCATTACCTTTTTAACCCTCTTACCATCATTTCAATGGATACCCAATAGGGTACTTAGAGAATGTGCCCTCGATCCCTGCCTCTCTAGGTTTCATAGGTTTCTGGTACCCAGAAGAATACTGCGTCCACTTTCAAGGCAAACAGCCAAAGTCCCACTGAGATAGAAGCTGTGACCACTGCCTTTTTACTTTGGGCTCCTCGTGCCAGTGACAAAGCAGGTGAAAGAAAGGAGTTACTACGCTTGTAATGGGTAATTGAACATGATTATCTTGAGCAGTAGGGTTGCCTGCTATATACGAAGAGGGAGGAGAGACTGTCTGCAACGGAGGAGCCTTCCTGGGGGAGAGGGTCTGGATCACTCAAGATGATGTTGATAAACAGCAACTTATAGCAACCACAGCCCAACAAGGATGAGGAAACTAAGAGCTTAGACTCCTCAAGCAAGAGATGCTGGCATATCACCCAGCAAGAGATCCAGAGGCAATGAAGTGATGGGGAAAGGTGAGCAAAATCTAGAATGGCTATTGAAGAAGAGAGATGATGAAAACCAGCTGCAGCAGGGGGACCGTAGCTTGTTACTCTAACTCTGTATGAACCTCTGTTCTGGAGGGCCTGCAGATGCCCACACCTTGAAGATTCAGTGACAAATTGGTCTTAATATATGGACAGAGAATGGACAGGGCCAGATGCCTCTTGGGCTCAGCTCTCTTCCTCTCTGTCTTATGTCTTGTGTCACTTGAAGTTGTAACTTGGTGAACAGTTACACCACACGGGGGTAAAGAGCTCCAATACCAGCCACATGTCACTTCAAGCATGTGCATGGCTCACCAAAGGGTATGTATCCTTGCCTTTTCCAGCATGGTATTTTGTGACGCTGAGTGGGACAACCCCAGGAGTTTACTGGCCACGGATGCATCCATAGCCCAGGTGCAGGGAAGTGCACTCTGCCTGCAACGACTCTCGGCCCAGATGTAAGGCAAAGGCCAAGTGCATCTGCCTGCTTTTCCCTCAGGTCACTTCCCAAATGCGCTTCCGGAACCCAAGTGCTTCTCTCACTCTCCGCTTCCCAGGGGAACCCTGTATTAGGAAAGAAGCCATTGAGGGTCACCTTAGCTCCTGAAAACAAGATAAAATGCTGCAGCATAACACAATAAAAACTTTTCATTCTGTAAACACATCAGAAGCAAGAGTAACCAAAAAATATAATCTTTTATTCATTCTAACTAAGTCCCCCTCTTATAAGCCAAAAGTTAGGGTAACTATATGCCTTTACAACTTCTTCCTCACCAAAAAAAAAATACTAATAAAGAGAAATTGTTCTAGGAAAGAGTATATTTTGTATTTGTTTACTGTTGCTGCTGTAATGGACTACCATAAATATAGATACTTAAAACAATATGTTTATTATTTCACACTTCTGCAGGTTGGAAGCTCAACGCAGGTCTCACTGGGCTAATATCAAGGGCTGAATTCCTTCCTATAGACTCTAGGGAAGAATGTGCTCCTTTGCCTTTTCAGTTTTTAAAGACTTCCAACATTCCTTGGCTCGTGTCCTCCTTTTTCCATCTTCAAAATCAACATTGTCAAGTCAATTCCTTTTCACAGACCCCTTCTTCTACTTTCAGAGACCCTTATGATTATATCATGTCCACCCAAACAATCCTGGAAAATCTCATTATAAAACCACCAGATCTACAATGTTAATTCCCTCTATAACCTTAACTCCCTTTTGCTGTGTAACTTAACACACTCATAGGCTCCAAGAACTAGGATGAGTGCTTCTTTGGGGATGGGGTAGAGAGAGCATTATTCTGCCTACCACAGCATTATAGTAGAGAAACAGGGAGTTTATAAGCTATCTTTTAAACTTATCCTTATATTTACTTTGCCTTCAACTTCTCACTTAATTTCATGCAACTTCAATCTCTTTGCTGGACTTCTATTGACATGTACTGTTTGATTACATCCAGCCAGTGAGTCCTTTTTCATTTTACAAAATAGAATATGAAAAATAAAATTTGAAAACGAGGGCTAGGGAAGAAGAGGGGAGCAGGGAGAGGAAGATGGGGTGGTGAGGAAAGAAGGAACAGAAAGGGAGGGAAGAAGGAAGGGAGGGGAAGGTTCAATTTTTATTTTATTTTCACAAAGCAAGCATGCTTAGCTACTGTACCCTGAGGTTGGAAACGCCCATCTGCTTGAAGTTAAAAATCTCTTTCAAACTCTTAAAGTTTTGATGAGTGATTCTGAACATCACAACTGGTCAAAATTCTGGACAAGTAAGAAATTCTTCCATCAGCATTTCTTAAAATTGTAATTAAATCATTTGCATATTATAAGTTTTTCCATCTTGAATTTTCTTGAAACAACTCATATTCTTCTTGATCCTGATAATATGGACAATACCGAACAGTGGATGATAAACCATAACATCCTTTAGAAAAACAAAAGGGCATTAACTGATAAAATTTATCTTCCAGTCATCTTCAGTAATTACATTCATTGTTCTCATGTGCATTCATGTTTTATAACCAAACAACCTGGTCTGTAAGATTAAATGTGATGAAGTGTTTCAATTGACAACATGTATTATTTTATTTTACTATTGATCTCAATCCTTGTGATTAAGAGTAATTCTGCAAGACACATTTCTTTTGAACTAGTAAATCCAACAAAAGTGATAAAGAAATGTCAGGGAGGCAATATACTGAATATGCATTTGGCACTTCAAAACAAGTGGATTGTTAACAAGTTATTTGAGATTAGTTGAGCATGATTAGGTATTTATTGCTTACTTCTTGGCCAGAAAAATTGTTGGAGAAATAAAGTTAATAGTAGAAATATTTCCTCTTATAATTATCTTTCCTTTGAGAAGACTAGCCTTAAAATATGCTAGTGCTTTTACATATTGTATTTTTGTTGTTGTTGTTATGCCAAATATCAGTTCATTTTGGGAAGTCAGTAATAGGAACTACCTTGTATTTAGAACAAAGAATGATTGACAAGAAAACTAGAACCAGGAAGAGAATTTGAGGGGCGGGGAGAGAGTCAGTGTGCCTGTGTCCTTCTAAACTCTGCCAATTCCTCCCCCAATTAGATGCCTGTCTCTTTGAAACTATGAATTTCTACTCTAGAAAGTATCTGTCTCTAGGAGAGCCTTCCCTCTGTTCCACTCTCAAATTATTTCCTATTTTAATTGTTCTGGTCTCTTTTGGCAAAAATATCTACGGACAGTCACGTAATATTGAGACAAAAGGATTATGAGCCAGATTCACAATTGGTTATACTTGCAAATAGGAAGTGAGAATGCCTGAAACAAAAATTGTTCAATTTGGGGTTTTTTGTTTGTTTGTTTGTTTTTGCTATTTTTACGATCAGGAAGATGGGAAAGATTACTGTTGGAGCATTCTACGCAGGCATTAAGTCCAGGGTGTTTGGAGCCTGCGTTTGGTATTCCCTTCTTATCAGACATTTCATTAGAAACTGAAAAAGCACAGCAGATTCAGTTACTGTTTAGCCAAGGGTTAAGTCCTCAAAATGTGGAAGACAAATCATAAATAATTTTCAGAAGAAGTGAAAGCAAAACAGGTAATTCAGGTAATGCATTTGAATAAATGAAGTTAAAATAAGTAACATATTTCAGTATGTTGAGAACAATGTGAGTTTTCCCTTTTCCCTATGTTTCCTTAATACAGCAGTAGTAGAATAATTTTGTAGAAAATAAAACAAATATGCAAAAAAATCATCATAAATTGTGTTTTAAAAGTCACGGGCAATGTCTAGTCAATGTGAAGACCATAGACCATAGTAGCCTCTTCACCTGTTTTACTTTCCATCATACCCATTACAGAATTTCTCACACATGATGTCTTTGATGTATATTTGTTCACCAAAGTCAAGTAAGTATCCCCAGACACAACAAATAGGACACTACAACAAGGAAGTTTATTTAATTCATGAAAAGAGGCGATTTAAGTAAATTTCTTACCTCCAGGGAATGCTCTGTCTGCAGAATATTTTGATGGCCAGTCTCATTTGACAAACACTCTACAAACTTGGTGCCCCAGGGAGCCACCTCCATCCAAAGTAACAGAAGAAGTAAGGGAACTCAAGAAGTCTTAGTTACTTACCAAGGAAGCACACAGTTGAGTATGGAACCTTGTTTTACTCTTTAGGTAATTGCTCAGATAATTCATTATCTAAAGACACATAGAAATTGAAAGCATAGATACACAAAAAATATATAAAAAGCTTAGATCAAATACATATTTAGCAAGCCTTTAATGAATTATTGAGTATGTAGCTATGTTAGTCAGCTTTTTGGCACTGTGAAAAATACCTGAGAACAGCAACTTAGAGGACAAAAGATTTATTTCGGCTGATGATTGCAGAGTTTTTAGTCCATGGTCAACTGGCTCCATCGCTTGTCCTAAGGTGAGGCAGAACATCATGGCGGAAGGGTGTGGTGGAGGTGAGCTTCACCTTACGGCAGCCAGGAAGCAGAAAGATAGCTGAAGGAAAAAGGGTTAGAACAAGAAATACCCTTTCAGGGTACACCCCCAGTCACCTACTTCCTCTAACTAGGTCCCATCTCCTGTAGTTTCCACCACCTCCCAATAGTGCCATTAGATCATTAATCCAATAGTGGATTAATCTACCAATGAAGTCCGACTCCTCAAGATCCAATCACTTCCCTAATTCCCACCTCTGAACGCTGCTACACTGAGGACTAAACCTTCAACACACAATCTTTTGGGGGACATTCCAGATCCAAACCATAACAGTAACTGTTTCGTTTCCTTTAAAGGAATAATAGTTTCCTTTATTCAATACTTTTCATATTCCATACCTTTGACTGGTGAAACCCACTCTATTTCTTACATTATATCTAGCATAATTTTAAGCAGGAGCGTTCCTTAATGCACATTATTTATATATACACATTATTCTTGGTGGCGAATAAGAAGATCACATTACTGTATATTCTTAGTATACTTACTTGAATTAATCATAGCTTACTACTAATGCAAACATAAAGCATATCTTAATACCAATGCAGATGCCTATCGTAACACCTCCATTGCATAAAGGGGCTTGTTTTGTATGTAAAAACTTAATGTAACAATCTTCATAGATTCCCGTTTCTATCAGGATTATCAAATTAGGAGGTTGTTTGATTTCCATTTCCAAATATCTCCACATTAAAAAATACTTCTACATTGTGATTTCTGTCCTTTGTGGTTCTAAGAGTTTTTAATTCAGAATTATGTCACCCAACCCCAGCTCTCTGTCATATAGCAGGTGTACACATTAGTCAACTTATTGCCATTAGTTTTTACCTCCCTCAACAAACTCTGTAAGTCTATATTATTATCCCATTTTACAGGTGAGCAATTTAGGACTTAGAAATACATGAAACTTGCCCAAGAATATACAACTAAGAAATGGTAGACCTGGCACTTGACCAGGGTTGGGTAATTTAAAATTCTTGGACTACTAGTCTAAATGGTAAAAGATTGTCATTCCTATAATCATCACAGAAGCTTTAATGAGAAAGAGTTTTATTTACCATGATATTAACATGCCATTAGTATAGCCTGTTCTGTCAATATTTTGCTTAAATGACAAACCACAAAAGAACTTTCAAACATTGTGTTCAAAACTATATAACAGGAGGCAAGAAATATTTTGGCATACACATATACAATATTGGCGGATAACATTAAACTACATCTTGTTGTAGTGAATCACACAGATATTAAATAGGATTATCAGTTGAAAAGACACCCAACTCTTCTTTCAAATCCTGGTAGACCAATCAAATGATTGCATGAAATTCCCTAGTGATTTATTCTAAGCAAGATCAAACATGACTAGTGCACAGAACCATCAAACTGAATTTCAAAATTAAAATAATCACAAAGCATCTATCTATAGAAGACAGGGGCAGAATATACAGTCTGGCAGAAAGAACAACCAAAAGTCTTGTCATCCAAAGACATTTTGTTTTTTTTTTTCAGACTTAGAAAGAATAAAGAAGTAAACAGTAGGCTTTGGACTCATGGTGAACTGCAGGCCCAGTATCGTGGCTGGCAGGTGTCCCCATGATGGAGACATGTAGGTCAAAGCCTGTTGGACTAGTAGTCCATCCGCACCTATCTCCTGGTGGATCTGAATGGCTTCTCTCCTGCACATCACTGAAAATGAGTTCCAGTTGGGAGGACACAGAGACCTCCCACAGAGTGAACTCTGACCTGATTTTAATTGGAGATCCTAGGATTGACATGACCCCAGAAAGTTGGGTTAGAAGGAAAGGGGTAGAGGGTAAGGCTGGGACAGATGACCTAGCTTCAAATACTGCTTCTGGGCTTCCCAGTGCATATTTTTGGAGAGATTAGCCAACTTCTGGGAGTCTCTGTTGTTACTCTATAAAAATGAGATTGAGCAATAAAAATAATAAACGGACTTTTGAAGATTAGCTGTCATAACGCCGAAAGCCTGGGTACAGTGGTTTTTCCTCCCTGCCTCCCTTCTCTCCTTCCTGCACATCTACACCTAGGGCTCTCCTCTGTCCCCTGGGTAGTAGGACCCAGCTTTCCTGAAGGACTGCTCTTCGTTTAAAACTTGCCCTCCTCAACCTCCTCATTTGGCTCCAAGTCTACATTTGCAGTTTACTTTAAGAAGGGGTTCTAAACAGGGAACTGAGAACTGGTAATCTTCCCTCTCAGCCTTTTTTTGGAGCCCTGGGGTCACTGCCAGCAGGCCTGGGGAGGCTTTTTTCACTAATGGTGAAATAAATGACACATTAAATTGGGTGAGAGCTGCCTTCAGGTGAAGATGAAAAGGGCCCTGGCTGCTCTAGGAGAGACTGTTTCCTCCAGGCTGTTTGCAGCTACACTTTTCCCTTCCACTTTAAACAGCACAGGTGACAAGGACTTTATGTGCATAACCCCTGAACCAGCCCAGCAGCCCTTGTCACTTCCTGAGACAGAAAAGAAGGCAGGATGAAGCTTTAGCCTTCAGTTTTTCCTTTCTTCCTCACTCCCCCTTTGGAAGGAAAGAAAATACAAGCACAAAGAAGGTACCACTTATATTACCAAAACTTCAAAAGATACCAAATCCAGGTCTCCAGGTAAGTTTCTGGAGCATTCCAGTAACCTTTCATTATAGTTCCAATCAGGATAAGTTTTGCTAGAATGAGTTAAATAGTTCTCTGTGTCTGCCATGGTCATGTAATAGAGACAATCATTTACTGTACACATCAGTGGAGGACCCAGCGAAGACTTTTAGAAGACCTGGGACTCAGTCAGTCTCTCCAAAGGGTCAAAGGGCAGATAATGTCACAATAAAGGGCAGAGAGATTTGGACCTCAAGGTTATGGGAGCAAATCTGCTATCTGATCAGAGTGCAAACTGCTCTAGAGTTGGCTGTCAATCACAACAGAATAAGTAGACCATTATATTTTACTGTCTGCTGTTTGCTTAGACCAAGGCGGTTTGTGTACGTTTATCACTTTCTTTACACTTTATGCCGTTTGGTCAGAAGAGCGTCAAATTCAAAGAATACTGATAAGATATTTTTTAAGATATTTTTAAAAAATCTTCCCTGGCTGCATAAGAGACATAGAATTCTTTGGAGTCATGTAAGTATATAAGTATATAATACAGGATTTAGTCATGCAAATATGAATAGCGCCTACATATAAGCATACATGTTTCTACACACAGATGGCTGACTAAGGGCTTAAACGCAGGTCTCACCAAACTAATACCTTGCACAACTGCCATTAAATTAAATTAAATGTAACAAATTCTAAAACCAACTCAGAGCACGGCCTGGCTCAACAAAAGGCTTGGGTGCACATATACACACTACATTTTTACCTCTGTCCCTAGTGCCCTGCTCGCCCCACACTGCATACTCTGCAGACATTAAATACAGCTAGCTGAGTGACATACACTCTGGCAGCTGGTTCACCCGCAGCAAGTGGAAGAAATGGCAGAAGAATGGACAAAGGGGAAGCTCTGGAGAAGGAAATAGTTTTTAAGGTGTGCTACTTGGGTAAAAGAAAAAGGCTCTAAAGGGCGGGGGAGTTCCTGGACAAAGACACCAAGTAAGGTGTCTGAGGGGCAGGTAGGGAGACTATGGAATGCATGCACCTGGGTTCTGCCAGATGCTAACCCTTGGTAACAGCCTACCCCTGAGTCCCTTTTTCTGCCGATGGAGGTCACAGGTGAAAAGAAGATACTTCAAAACCCAAAGTGGGTGTCAGACAGGAATAGAAACAAGGTCTCCTCTTTGTTTGCCCTGGAATGTTATCATGCTCCCTGCCTGGCTTGCAGACTATGGAGTTTTCCTATTTTTTCCTTCAGAAATGACTCACAAATGCTATAATATTCTACCCTACATAAATTGCTTTCCATAAACTCGGAAGGGAAAAAAAGTTCTCAGAGCCATATTATAAACATGATGCATCTGTTTTTAATAAGAGAAGAAGTATAATAAAATCTTTACTTCGGGGGAATATCCAGTTTTACCCTGAAGAAAAATCATATCCATCTGGTCCCAAGAGAGCTGGTTTTTGCATTAAGGGATATTTGTCGGTTGGGTGATTGGAGAGTGGGAGTGGGGAAAAGGGGGAAGTTGTTAGATCCGACACTTATCGTTAAGTGGAGCTAGCTTCTAAAAATGTAGCATCCAGAAACTGGTGAGTAATCCTTCTTCGTAGTGCAATATTATGTCACCAGATTTGCTGAGCCAATGCACAATAAAAATTAATCCTCCGCTCTGCAAATGCTGGTGACATGGCAATCACAGATGTGCTGAAACAGAAGTGTTCGTGCCAGGCAGAGTTCAAGAGCCACAGACCTAGGCACTTGACCAATTTCCGGTCCACACATCACTTCAACCCTAGGATATCTGAAGAGAGGAGGATGTGGCTGATGAGTCACTAAATGGCCTTCCAACTTATTTTCCTCTTTCCCCAGAGTCGTTCTTGCACATTGTTCCGCATTATTTAAAAATTTCCAGCCAATCTGGCAACATACTCATTGTGAAGAGAGCATGGGGTAGGGAGGAAGGTGGGGGAGTAGAAGTAGGTAAGAGAAAAGAACTGGCGTTTGGAGACGTGTGCACTGCAAGAGACCTTCTCCATTTAAACCTTCCAACAAGGATGCGGAGTCCACGTTACGAAAACTGCAGACCCGAGGAAACTGCTTGATAGGCGCACAACTTCCAGTTGACAAAGCTTTGCTGGGGACCCAAATCTGTGCAATTCTCAAGCTCCTTCCAAACTGATCCAGTCATCATATGTCTATGCTTAAATTCTTCTTCACGATCCTTACCGATTTCGAAAAAGAAGCAATAGGTAAAGTGAACTCAGGATCAATCTGATTTAATAACTCAGCTCTATCAATGGCAAACTAAAACAGAAGATATCATAACTCACAAGTCTCGGGGCTGGAGCGGTGGCTCGGCGGTTACGGCACTTGCCTGGCATGCGCTGGTACATGGGTTCAAACCTCAGCACTCACATATACAACTGAGTGTCAGAGCAATGAGAGCCATGTGAAAAACTCAGTAAAGGTTGATTCTCTCTCTCTCTCACTGTCCTTCTCTCTTAAAAAAAAAATAACTCACAAGTCTCATCCATTCTCTGTTCATGCCTATTACATGATATCAAAGGCTATTTTCTGTTCAGAATCTGACCATGTGAACACAGAATCAACACTCTGTCCCTCAAAACTTCAGGAAACAAATACTGAGTGATAGAGCTTAGATACAAGCTCATGGCTAGGCTGGGAAAAGGCAGGATCCCTTGACCAATATAAAACCAAATGCCAAGAAAAATTGGCTTGCTATAACCAAAAACCAAAATAAAAGATGTTTACTGGAATGGTACTTATGGAATCTATAATTACCTTGCTCATTGTTGAAATTTGTTTTAGAATCTGTCCCTCTCTAATGACAATGTAAACCCCAGGGGTGAGGACCATTGTCTGCTTGGCCCCTCTGTGTAAAACAAAGAGGTAGCACACAGTCTGATACACAGTAGGGGCTCAATAAATGTGTTATGTGAATGGACCGGCAAGACCCACAAGGTGCCTGGAGGTTCTGTTGTGAGAAACTAAATGAATGGGACTTGCTGTTTACTTCAAGCCCCCGTTCAAATTTAATCTATCGTTGGATCTCAAAGTTGACCATGAATCTAACTGGGCCCAGGGCGAACAAAGCAACAACTGCCCATTGATAGCTTTAGCCCTGTCAGAGACACCACATTCACCAATTCCTAGCTTGGACAGCCAGTCAGCCCAGTCTCATTTCACTGAAAATCAGTCCACAACCTTTATTTTTAAATGACTCAAAGTTGGCTACCTTATGCAATGTCGTATCTCTATGTGTTTACAACAGCTTTAGCTTATCTCCAAATGCCATAGAGGAAAATCTCTTTGGATTCCCATTTTGTAAAATGGAAATCAGGGATCTCCCTCAGGTCATTTCTACCACCCCCTCCCTCTTCCAAATGTCAGCTTCATGTTTCTTTCCATTGCTCTTCTCTGAACCTCTGAGATCAGGGGAATGCCTATCTTATTTCCTGTTGTGTCCCCAGTACTCAGTGTAGTGCCCATCACACAACTAGTACTCAATCAATAGCTGTTGCACTTAATGAATACATCTGTGTGCTTTTTCTTTAAATCAATTCCAACTAAATGCAGCTAATTATTAAATGCTAACTCTATGCCAGGCAGGGAACTCTTGGGAATCTACAGGGAATGTGAGCTTAATGTTCTTGTTAACCCATAATTTTTTTTTTCTCTAAGACTGTCAATAAGACCTAAGTGGAAAAACAAGAGCAAGGAAAAGCGGGTGTCTACTGAAGTCATTTAACTTGCTTAGCCACTCCCTCCCCGTGCCATTTGGTAAGAGTCCTCTTTGAACAAGGCCATATGATGACTTTCATGGGCCCCAGGGATTCTGCCATCATTCCTTCCTCCAAAAAATAATCAAAAGTTTTCTTTACAGTTGTACTGTTATAAAAATGAATATAAACCAGGCCAGATTCAGTATCATATATTCTATATTGTTACGTTCAATTTTATTGTTTTAAATGTAATTAAAGTTAAAACATTAAAAGTACCATGGGTTCCATAGGCACCGTGCGGCAATGCTTACTCCCAAAGTCATCTCTGCTTTGGGGCCGCGTGAATGGGACTGTTTCCCTACCAGAGCAGGTCTCCCCCTCTCTCCTTCCCTGATGGCATGGTGTTTCAGAGCACAGAGGTGATCCGGGCTTTCAGGTTGGAATCCTCACTCAGAGGACCTCTCCTGACATAAGAATAACACGGAGACCTAAGGGGGAAAATCCCCACCTGCAAGCACCTTGCCCCAGTTCTGCATCATGCTGACTCTCACCTCTGTTGCTAAGCTCCGGGACAATTACGCCTTCCCAACACTACAGAGCCCTCCTCTTGTTTATGCAAAGACCCCAATTACACCAGAAATAGAATTTAGCACTGCAAACACTGTTTAAAAAATGTTAAGACATTCAGACCAGTGCTCCTATTCATTATTCTCTGCTGAAACCTAATATTAGTAACAGCATGTACCGAGGACCTGGACCATGAATTAATAATGAGGCACTTGTACTGGAAAATATGTAAGCACCTAGTTACTTTATTTGGCAGGCACCCGTAGGGACAGGAGTTCACTCTGTCTTACACAGCACTTCCTCTGATCGTTTTGCAGAATAAAACTAGAAATCTGTTCTTTCTGGGGGATTTGCTGCAGGGGGAAAAGACAACCGAGCATTCGCTTCCCACCTGCTGTCTCTCCACTGCCATAGAATAGACACGGTTCCCAGTAAGGGTTCTGTGAACCATTTCTGCCCAGACATCTTGACTCTCCTCAAGCACATAAGTGCTACAGATCCCTTAACGCGTAATTTCAGGTACTTTTCCATCTGGTTTATGGCACTGCAGGATTAAAAACTTCTTAAGGACAAAGAATTGTACCTCTATATGACCTCCAGACAATGTGGACAAGCTATCGAGAACAGAGGTCTCAGATTAATTCAGACATAGGTCGGAATCCTATCTCCATGGAACCACGTAGCAGCTGTGTGACCTTGAGCAGATGGTTTAACTTCTCTGATCCTCAGTTTGTCCATCTGTAAAAAGGGATAATAATGATCACCTTTCTGGGTTCATGTAAGGGTTAGGATGAAGGTGATGGAGTGCTCAGAACAGTCTGGTATGTAGGGAGCAGCAGAAAAATGCAACCTCTTATCATCATCTCCACATCACCTTCTTTGTATCTCTACCACATAATGTAATAATTAGTATGCACTAATATTGGTTGTATAAATCATAGCATATATTTTATGTGTAAACCTTTCATCCACAAGGAAGGGCAAACTGCATTGTTTGGCTTGGTTGGTTTTTGTGGTTTTGCTTTTTTTTGTTTTGGGGGGGTTTTTTGTTTGTTTTTAGTTTCATTTTGGGTTTTTTTTGGGGGGGGTTTATTTGTTTGTTTGCTTATTTGTTTTTGGATACTGAGCATTGAACCCAGAGTACTTAACCACAGAGCCAAATCCCCAGTTTTATATTTGTTTTGAGACTGGGTTTTGCTAAGTTGCTGAGACTGATTTTGAATTTGCAATCCTCCTGCCCCAGCCTCCCCAGCCGCTGGGATTACAGGTGTGTGTTTGTGCCACCAGGCCCTGCTTCAGCTTGTTTTTGTTTGTTTGATTGTTGGTTTTGTTTTAAGAAAGAGGGGGCAGTGAGAGAGAGAGAGAGAGAGAGAGAGGCAATTTTCACTTAATTTTCATGTGACTTTTATTCCTTGGACACTCGTTGTGTACATGGTGCTGGGGTTTGAACTCGGGTCCTCGTGCATATCAGGCAAGCACGGTAACCGTGGAGCCACCGCTCCAGCCCCTTCAGCTTGGCTTCTGACGTAATTAATTTTAGCCTGAGTTTCCCTCCTCCTTCTCCAGGGCATGGTCTCACTCTCTGAAGGGATCTCTGAATACCTCTTCACAATTCATCGAGCTGTTTTCCAATAGGTTTACCACTTTCTGGTGGATTTTTACCCTCAAGAGAATTCAGAACAAGTTTCTCAATCAGAAGGACCACAACCCCTATAGTAGCAACCAAGAAAATTGTAAAGCTGCACAGGAAAATAGGTTTGTGCACAGAGGTGTCAGGCCCTGGGCTCTGTTTGTGTTTCTACAACTTTAAGGATTGCTTGGTTTATTTCTTGCAAGGTAACTCACTCTCTTGTCCCCTAGGACTGGGGTTTTTATTGCTTCCTGCAATGTAAAAAAATGCCTTTCTACATCTGCAGAAAACAAGTGGTTGTTGTCATCACTATCCCTGCCCTGTGAAACCTTAGCAAGGTGATAGAGTTACACATTCCTCTCCTTTAAGAGAAGCACAGCATTTCAGCTCCAGCTGGGGGAGTCCAGGACCTGACAAATTTGGCTTTTCGGGTCTGCGGATTTAGATACGAATTATTTTTACAAATTAAAACAAAAACCCAAAACACTTTTCAAAGACAATAAAAAAAGATAAAAGGAAAAAAATGGGTTCGAAGTCTCTTTACTGATGAAAATCAAATCCCAGGAAAAGCCTAGTTTTTGTTTCTGCTGTTTGTGCTTTGTTTTGTGTTTTTAGCTATTACATAACTGAGTGGAGTATGTGCTACAGGAAATAATTCTGCCCATGCACCTGCACAGAAAAACCCACATCAACGAGTTTGCTTCGGCCGTCAATCCGTGGGACCAAAAGCTAAGCCTGAAAGCAAAGGTGAAATAAAATACGAAAATTGCACACAGCCACCGAGGAGTCGGCTATCCAGAGGCCCCCGCTGAAACCCCATCTTCCGGGTAGAGTTTCAGACGCATTTTGATGTTTTGGTCACCTGACCCAAGCTCCGCAGCCCCATTGGCCCCCAGATTTACAGGCTAAGTAATGATGTAACCAGAGTGTGTGGGAACTAGAAGGATGAGACAGATACAATTTTTCCCAGTCGTTTATTAGTCTTGGCTACTAATTCTGCTTGTTCCTTGGTTTGACTGCTGGTTATCAGGAAATTTGAACTACTTAAAGGACATAATGAGTTTATCTATACCTGGGGCAGAATTTGGTCACATTCATGTAAAATTAAACCACAATAACAGAAAACAGTAATTTGTGAAATCCAATTATTGATATTCAAATTCAACAGCAGACATACTTCAATGTATCTACATTTTGTTCTTCTGTAGTTTTTTTATTATATGCCATTTATCATATCACAATATCATTCTTATGTTGCTTGAAAAAAGCCATCGAAATAAGTGTATTGGTGACTCCATGATTTTTCTAATCCTTTCCTTAATCTCACAGTTTTTGTCCAAACAGAATAAGTGTTTATACTCATGTAATTTGTCACTATAGGAACTTTTGGCCTTTCAAATGCTGACACCATATCAGAGACAACCAGGAGGAGAAAGTATCCTTGTTTGACAAGAATAAGCAGAACCAGTTTGGCAAACCTTGGGTATAAACTAGACTTAGCAGGGCCAGGATCCTAGGGAGAGAAGGCATCTGCTGTTATACCGACATGACTTCCTGTCGGTAAAATGAGGGCATATTCAGGCTTCGTGACGAAAAGGCGGAAGAGCTAATACTGATGGCAAAACTTAAAGGGATTTTTTTTCTCTACATTTCTGATACTTCCTTACCACCATCACCACCACAACCATAAAAAAATCACAGCAGCAATTTCTAAAGCATACACAATATTCCCTTTCTAATGCATTGGCATGAGTTTGTAAAAACGTCTTCTGACTCATAAATCCAAATCTCCTGAAGATATTCTTACAATTTACTTCATAAGACCTTATTGACAGTTTTACAATAGACAGAAAATGTAATAGATCTCCAAAACGAAGGGCGGGGCTGGACCTTACAATAAACTTTGCATTATTTCTTAAAATTAATTGATGTTCTATCTTGGTGGCTTTCACATTCGTAGAAAGCATCTCACATTCTCAAAAGACTTCATCTAATTAGCAAAGGTGTCCTTGGGAAAGAAAGTCCCAGGAACTCTTCTTTTCCTCCTCCTTGCTTAGGTGTACACCACACCCAACAGATCTCAGGAGATATGGTGTCTGACATCTACTTAAACCTGGTGGGGACCATATCAAACATTCATGGGGATTCGTGTTGGAACTGGTGTAAACACAGCAAATGATACGATCCGCTGAAAGTGCCTACTCACATTTCCATATGTTATGCGGTAAGCAGAGTCATTTAAGAAGTGAACAGCCAGGGAGATGCTGTTCAGGTACTGAGGATTTGGCTGATGAGAAGTAAACACACCCTGGATATATTTATTTCATAACACCAGCGTATCTACACCTCCCCAACCTTAGTCCTTAAGCTTCTCCTCAAGAGACAAGTCAAATTCAAGATATGCAACTGCACTATGAAAAACTTCTAAAACATAGATAAAAATGATTTAGTACTTCCAGGTGCACAGTAATTCTTGGCAGAAAAAGTTAATTCCAGGTGTGTAATCTCCTAAAGAAATCTGTTGTCAAAGCTGGATAAAACCATCACATTAGAAAAATAGAAGTTCACCGATGAACAAAGTCCAAGGTATGGCTAGGAAAACTCTCTGCTCCGTGCAGAAATCACAGCATAAAAGTGAAACTCCTTTTTACTTATGTAAACATTGCTGGGTTTTGGGCATCATTTCAAAAGAGGTAGAGCTGAGCATGCACAAGCATATAGAAATATGAAATACTCTTGGTGGGAGGTTTGGGGTGGGGTTCTAGTGCCAAGCCAGACTTTAAGACACAGACAAAGGAAGAAAGAAGATGCATTTTATAGCTTACAGATTTTTTTTCTTTCTTTTTTTTTTTAAGCCACCGGACCGACCAAATAACTCAATCAACAACAACAAAACTGAGATGTGCCACACAGTGGAAAATGTTATAACAGCTTGAACAACGAGGGGGCCCCCGGCAGGAGTGGGAATGAGGGTGGAGTGGGCGGGAAAAGAGATCCCATATTATGGAATATTTAAACTTTGTAATTCAATGCACATTTATTAATTGGTTTTTCTTTTTAAGAGGCACTTATTTATGACAGGTTTATGAACAATATAGCATGTACAGAGCCCTGAAGTTCTCCCATGGCTTGTTTGGATTTCCATATGTTCAGATGAAATGAACATCACATTTAACAGTGGTACTGGTTGCTCTTGAAGTGTTTGCCAGGGCTACATCCCTTGGGAGGTGTTACCACCAGATTAATATCCTGTGGGTCACTTAATTTAAAAAACCACATTATAGAGGCATTATGCGATTAGATGTACTGCTTTTACAAGCCAGTTGGGGCGTGTACTTTGCATCTGGTTCAGAAAGGCGGGTGAGGCTAACTTATGTAGACCTCCAACCTGGAGTCTCTGAGAGGCCAAAGACGGTCCAGACACATGGCTAAGCAGAGAAAAATGTGCCCTCCGTCGACCATCAGAAACTGCCTTGAAAACAGGATCTGAGAGGGACGACTTGCTTAGTCAGAAACAGACCTGAACAGCTGGTGAGACTGGGCTGCTTCAGGGAGTGAAGGGAGGTGCAATCGGATCTCCCACCCAGCCGCTTGTCACCAAATGCTCAAGTAAATGGAGAATAAGCAATTTCCCCACCATGCTATTAGAACCAGGCTCTACCAATTGGAGAGTACTTTTGTTTCTCCTTGTAAAACATGTTCAAATCTGGGCGGATTATTCAAAACAACAGGGAGCTTGTCTTTTGCATGAACAAGAGGAATTGGCCAATGGCTCTAAGGACACCTTAGAACAGGATGGCCAGCATTTCCTGCAGGAGTACAAGATGGCATCAGGTGAGGTAACTCCAGGCAATGTGGGAGCCTCCAATATCATTTTAGCCCACCACTGACCATCTGTAAGGAGATAATTCACTTAGGCTCCCTCCACATCCCAAAGAGGCCTCAGGCTACCCTCAGGAGAGAAGAAAGTCTGAATGTCATCCAGGTGGGATTCAGCTGGAGAATCGACATACAAGGAAGTCTGTGGGTGTCTCTAGTTGCATCCACAATCAAATAAAAAAATGATGTTTTGCTTCCTTAGGAAAGATCTGCAATAGTCACTGGCAATTTTACTCCCAGACCTTTAAAAACCCTGTAGACTGAAATGATTGTTTTAAAAATTCAGTCATTTTGCAGGTGGTAATGGCACACGCCTATAATCCCAGTGACTCAGGAGGCTGAGATAGGAGGATCACAAGTTCAAAGCCAGCCTCAGTAATTTAGCAAGGTCCTAAGCAACTTAGCAAGACCCTGTCTCCAAATACAACATAAAAAAGAGCTGGAGATGCGGGTCAGTGGTTAAGTGGCCCTAGGTTCAGTCCCCAGTATGAATAAATAAATAAATAAATAAATAAGTCATTTGTTCAGTCCTCCAAACTATCAACTAATCTATCAATGGGTTTGTTCTAGACAAGGTTTTTGTTTGTTTGTTTGTTTTATTTTGTTGGTGGGGGGAGGCTTTTGTTTGTTTGGTTTAGTTTTTACCATCAATATAAATTGCACTGATCAATTGTGAAAAATAATTTTTTAGAAGCTCAGACTAGAGGAGAAGGTTGGGGCTATAGCAAAGTTGTGCCTCTGGGTTTGCCAAAGCAAAAGAATTCCTATTAGCTTCTTTGAAAATACCATTGAGTTCTTATTCTGCACAGGAGGATGGAGTCTTAGAGGAGATAGGCAAGGCCAGGGTTGTTTTTGAAACCCTCCTTGTGGGTTTAAGCAATTAGGGTCCCCAGTCTTTTTGTCCAACCACAATCATTCGGACTTGCCCATTACTTTGTTTCTTAACCTGAAACAACAGAAAAAAATGTGGAAGTGAGAAATGGAAGGGTGAGAAGATAAATCCTGTTCTCTGTATTCTGTTCTGCCATTTGCCGCATTTCTACAATACCGGGATTCCCAGTCTCCAGAGACTGCATGGATCGTTTGCTCTATTCACTTTTGGATATACTACTAATAATTCCCAAAGATTGAATAATTACTGAAATAAATTCCAGTTTCTTGCACTTGTAACTTTAAACTGACAACCAACAGGTGGAAGCCACGTCCGGTTCATACTGGCCTGTGCGAGGACCCAGGTTCGAACCCCAGCACCACATACACAACTCAGTGACGGAGAAACAAAAACCAGATGAATGCTTTTGAGGATGCTTTATGAAACTCTGCCACAGTGAGTCAGTCACAGTTTCTCTCTGTTTCCTTATCTGGGAAATCATGATACTTTATCACCTCCCAAATCCATGAGGTTGTTAAGAAGAATCGAGTGAGTTCATGGGTCTGAAAATGCCTACAAAAATGCGAAGCACTATAACAAATCCAGGGGACGGAAGTAAAGAGGACAGCAACAAGAGAAATTCTGTGCATTTATGAAATTATGGCTTAGAATTTGCCACTTGAGAATTTTGATACTTTTGCCCCTCTGCAACTGGGATAATTATAAAAGTTCATGAGCATAATGGTGATCCTCAAATAAAAGCTATTTTAAATACATAATGCACCCTTTTCAAAAGAAAATTCATGATATGCATATTTCTTTATTTACTAGAACTATTAAAAGGCACCAAAGACATTAATGCAAAGCATTGGGCTTTGTGTACTTGCAGAAGTTATCTTCCCCTGCTTTCCAACATGATTCACCTCTCTTGAGTGACTCTTGGGAAGGTCTGGTAACTGTCATATTTGGCCTTTTGTCTGACTGAGATAATATCCTGCCCTATCCAGGGGCTATGGTTTCTGCCAAAGGGTGAAATAAATATTTTCTTCATTATCATCAACCAAGAGATTTCACTTTTGGTCCTCTGGGTCTGCCTCAAGTGACTGCCAGGTGATAGAAAGACAGAAGAATGAGAACTACAGTGAGCACTAAAAGTGTGTCCTGAAAGAAAACTATCATTTTCCTAGGTTGAAGATACGGATTTAATGTTGCAATACCAATGATTGCTGTACAGCACAAGCAACCACCACGATAAAAACTTTACCTTTTAGAAATACGTACACATCTCTGTCCACAGTCCCCTCCTTTCCACTATTAAGGTAAAAGCAACACAAAAGTTTACATTTTCTGTAAACTTCCTTGATTTTCAGTTGGATAATTGGAAATCGACTATTCAAATTGGAAACTATGTCCTACTTAAGTAGCCAAAGTTGCCAACAGAATTTTAATTCATAAAACATTCTGGGACAGAAGCGCTAGGCCAAAATCAGATGTGGGAGGCATTTCCGTGGGGCTTCTCTGAGAAGAGCAACAATCATTTATATCCTACATTAGTACTTAGACACATAAAATACAGCTAGTGCAAGGAGAGTAATAGCATCCACCGGCATACAAAAATTATAGTATTCTGGACAGATGGATTTTTGTTATCCCTGTTTTCAGGTAAGTGAACCTAGAGCCGGAGTTCAGAGATTACGCTGCAGATGGAGGTAGAAAGCCTGTGCCCCATTGTCTCTTCCACCTTCATTATCCTGTGCTAGGATTTCAAGAACACTTGAGATCCTCTTGCTTCCTCCTTTCGCCCATTAAGTTCCTTGTCCGCAGTGGACATTTTCAATTCCACCTACAGTATCTATGAATCCATGCTCCAAATGTCAGGACCCTGCCAAGGTTTGCTTATTATCCTAACGCCCCCTGCTGGTGGGTTTAACCATAACCCAAACTCAAACCTTGCTCCAACAGTAAACTGTTCAAAATATTTTTCAGGTTAATTCATAGGAAAAAAAAAAAGAGTATAGCAGAAGAAGGAAGAAAACCCTAAAAGAAGGCAAATTTTTTGAGCATGTAACTGGCTTGCATATAAATAAACTGGAAGTTTAATTTTATTTTTGAAACTAGTCTTTGGGATTAGATTTGTGAAATATCAAATAGATACGTTGGTATAATTTCCTCCTTATTCTTTTTGTTCCCACACTCCTTCTCATTTTTGCGGCTTGCGATATTTCCCTTTGTCTCTAAGCTCTAGACTTCTACTTAATAAGTACCAATAAAGATTGTATGTTATCCTTAAACAGTGGTAGCATTCCCCACCTGCTAATTGCTTTATTTGTACTTACTGTTTCCGCCCTCTCATCAACAGGGGCTTTAGTATAAAGGGCAATGAAGTAGAACGTGATGAGGCGAACAGGAGCCAGCCGAGCGAATGCCTCTATAATTACACAGTAGCCTGGAGTAGCTCTTCTCAAATCAAATTATGAGCCTGGATTACCTAAAACTCTCAGGACACAGCCCGGGTTTTCATTAGCCTGTAGCTTTCTTTCCTCTTGCCATTATTCTTTGCAGAGATTATGAAAGCCTCAGCTCCAACCGTAGTCTTCCAGAAGCAATGAGACACGGTGGAGAATGCTATTTTCTCAAATCACTTGCCTGACCTTGCATCTTCTTTTTTTAATCACTTATTTTAAAATGTTAAAAAGAAACTATGTGAAAGAAACTTTTTTCATGTTTATAACTACTTCTGTCATTTGCATATCAAAGTTCATTCCCAGCGGAGCTTATTCATGATTCTTTGGCAAATATTTATGCCTTGTCGATGTCCCAACCACCCATAAGGCAACTGGAACAAGAGTCAATAGGTCTCAACAATGTTTGGATTCTTGTTTGAACACCTGACTATCCCCTCGGAAATGTACTCTGCATTGGAAAGAGCATAGAAATAAGAGGACCAGACTCAAGGACTGGCCATCTGGAATAGGGGCTCAGTCTGATGCCCACTAGCTGTGTGGCCTTGTAAAACTCATTTAACTTCTCATTTTCTCCATGTGACAGGCAAGGAGATTGAACTAGATAATCTCTAAGGTCCCTTCCACTTCTGTGGTTTCATATATTCATAGCACTACATGGATAACTTACACAGGAGACTTAGTGCCTATTTGATTGCAGTAGCCAAGCAAATGAGATAACGATCTATTTCTCAAATGGTTTAAATTTTCATTAAATCAAGAGTTTGGTGTGTCCAAGATGAGGTTTAAAAAAAAATGAACAACATATGATAAGGCTTGGATGGTTGGTGGCACCTGGAAGAGAGTCTTTGCTCTCCCAGGCTCCCATAGTGTTGGGTCAGTTTAACAAAGCTTCTGAGTCCAATAAAGATGTTTCCAACACTCCCATTACAGCTCAAACAGAAAAAATGCAAACCACCACATTCCTATATGCATCACCCTGTGTATTTTGCCCCATTTTCTTCAGGAAAAATAAATAAATATTGGCGTGGATAACTATAAAACAAATAGTCTTCATTCTATATTACTCTATACTAAGAAATTGTCCATTGTTTTATAAATAAGTATTTAACGTGGGCAGTGATAGGAAAGATAGGCAAAATTATAACTACTGCAAAGTTAAGAAAATGTTTTCAGACATAGTCATTATACTGATAAGTTATATATCACATGCCAATTTGTAAAGGGAACTCTTGGATATCATCAAAAATATAATGAGGTTTTTGTTTTCATGACTAATAGCTTAATTTAGAAAGTCATAACAAACTAAATTTAAAATACTAGCTGTATTTCCATTTTTTTAAAAAAGTCATAAGTTTCCCATACAAAAGCCTTTTAAAAATCATTCATTAACTAAAATGTTACAAAATAAATGAAATTTTGAACTGCTTCCACTTGAGAACTAAAGGACTTTGCTAATGATGCAAATTTAATTTAGTTTTCCATATTATTTTTCATAATTTAAAAATTATAAACATAAGTGCTAGCACCTTCCAAGTACTTCTGTACTTACTTGAAACACAAGTTTTATCCACAAGACTAAACCACCCAGCCAGGAAGATATCAGTGAGACTGCTCACACGAAGTAGCAATGGCCCCAACATAGACATAGCTATCATTCTGGGCCTTTGTGAGGTTATCTGAGATGGATGGGTAGAAGAACACTGTTTGGGAATGCATTAGATAGGCAGGTTACAAAAGGATTTTAACTTCCAAGCACACAAAATAAACACATACAGGAATTTGATTTCTGGTCTTGCAAGTCAAATCCAGAGTTGTTGTCCCAGAATTTTCCCATAACATTGCAGAAATTTTTTGCAAATTTGAAAAGTTATGAAAACATTGAGAATGGTCCGTTTAGGGTTTACTCTTTTTTTTTTTTTTTTAAGAGAGAAGGACAGTGTGTGTGAGAAAGAGAGACAGAGAGAATCAATTTTAATTGAGTTTTTCACATGGTTCTGACACTTAGTTGCATTATGTTAGTGCTGGGGTTTGAACCCATGCACTTGCACATGCCAGGCAAGCGCCATAACCACCACTCCAGTCCCTGGGGTTTACTCTTAAATGATGTTTCTCTCCTATACTTGTGGTTGAAGTGAGCGGGGAAATTTTACTAAGAACGAATTACATAGCATGTGTCATTTTCCAACAACAAAATCCCCTCTTTTCTATTTACTTGTCATTAACAACCCAGCATCTGACTCGTTGGTCTAATAAGTAGATATGTATGTATGTATTATGCATGTAAATATGTGTATGTATGTAGAATTGCATACACATATGGATATATAATACGTGTTTTACAAATACGTAAATATATGTGTAATGTGTATTTTATATACATACATGCACACAGACAGCAAGCAGATGGAACTATTGCTTGATTTTTCAGCCTGTTCTGCTCTTAAAAACAGTGTACTGCCTTTCATAACTGCTTCTAGTCAGAAATTGGCTCTTAAAACTTTCTGCTAAGTTAGCTTCAAAAGTGTTTTTTTTTGGTTCTGTTCTGTTTTGCTTAGCTTTTTGTGGACTAAAAGCTACACAATCCAATATTTGAAGCCAGACCACCTGGGTTGCAATCCTGATTCATTTTTCCTTACCTGTATAACTTTCTGTAGTTCCTTAACCTCACTAAACCTGTTTCCTAGTCCATAAACTGGAGATAACGATGGCATTTACTTTATAGGATTGCTATGAATATAAAATGAATTTATCGACTAGAACCTAACACATAAGAAGTTGACAATTAGACACAGCTGTTATTAGTTTAGTGAATACTGAGGCATGTCTATGATTGAGTTGCTTCCTTTCTTAAACGTCTTCCAAGTACATGAGTCTTCCAACTATGAAATTTCATATTCCATCTTCCCTTTACCCTCATCATTCTCCAGTAAAGCAGAAAATTTTTATTATGATTATTTCCCACAAGTAATGATTCTAAATAAAATTTTCAGCTTGGTTCTAGAAAGGTACTGTCCGACTAAACTTGCTTTGCTCATGGACATTGTACAATACAGTCAGTTTCCAGCTGTATGAAGTTAATAAGCACTTGAAACGTGGCTACTTTGAGTAAGGAATTGAATGTTTAATTATTTCATTTTAATCAGAAGAGCTATAATGGCACGATTAAAAGCTATTGCAATCACACCTACACTTAGCACCTCTGTGACATTTAACCTCTCAGAACCTCAGTTTCCAAATAGGTAAAATAGAAGAGTAATACCTATCACCTAGAAAAAGTGCCGCATTTGTAAAGCACCTGGAACGGTGCCATTTGTAAATATTAACTTTCTAGCCTCTCCACTGTCCTTTAAATTGTTATTTTTTGGATGGAAGGGCTCTTAGAAGAACCAGGCACAGAGGAGAGAAAAATCGTTCCGCTCTTTTTAGACTTTGAAATTAAAAACACCATTCCCTCAATGTTCTCACTTGCTCCACAGCAACTTTTAGACTTAAGTGGAAATGTGTTCTTTTTCGACAAAGAACTCTGAAAATGATTCAGCTCTCTCCAACAGCACAAAACCAAGAGAATTCTCAGAATATGCAGATACACAGAGCTGCATGGGGAGGTCCACAGCAGACCAAGGTCATGAGGAGTCCATTTGTACACTCCCCTGGGAGAGGCACTATAATCCAGGCAACCTCTCATTGCCTCCTGGTCAAAAAGCCATCACTGAGAGTGAATATTTTATGATCTTGCATCAATATCTTCATCAAAGAACTGATCTGAAAAAGAATCCTCTTATAATGTGTGTCTAAAGGATAATGGAAGATATTTTCATGTATCATGGAAATAAAAGTGTACTCTCCTCTAATATCTTCAAGGACAAGGTTGTAAAGGCCTAGGAGACACAGCCTTAGGATAAATCTGAGCAGGAGATCACAACCCAGATTTATTGTGAAGAACTTCAGGAGCACAGATTGAAGTGTTAGGGGCTTGATTTCAGAAGGGAGGATAGGTCAGCAGCCTCGGCCTTTTTCTGGGGTCATCCTATGGTGAGAAAACCTCTTACTATCAAACCTTCTCTTTGATGCTTTAAAGAATTTATCTAAGTTGGCTTCTTACCAGGTCCTGAGCCTAAAGACTTTCTGGAATCCAATAACTATATCAGAACAATTGTAACCCAAAAATATAAAAGACCACACATTCGCCCAACCATATCAACCTGTATGCCAGACAAATTCGGGAAGCAGGCAGCACATGAATGGATGACAAGTATTAATTTCACCCAACTCTGGCTAGCATGTACTTAAAGGGAAAAAAATAACAAGATCCCCAAGTTATGAGACAGCAAGCTGCCATGTCAGTGGCACGGTGCCCTGAGATCCACCCCTTACCACCAATCACCCAGTACCTACTTGGGATTTGAGTTTGTTTACTTGACTTTTAAACTTCAGTGTCTGTAGTATGTTAACAATACTACTTTATTCTGAAGATTATGAAGATGAATTATACAATGTGTAGAATGTTTAGTACAATCACTTCTATGGGGTTGATAGTCAACAAAGATTTATTCTCTTCATTTCTTAAATATTTCAAGATAATATTGTGGTCTTCCCTCTGAGCTTCTGTGGTTAGCTCAATTTATCAACAACAAAAAAGTGATCCTTTAACCCATATTTCAAAAATGGACTAATCATTAATCCAAGATATCAATGTCCCAAACTTTGAAATTTAGGGCCTGGAGATGTAGCTCAGTGGTAATGCTTGCCCAGCATGCCCAAAGCCCTGGATCAGATCCCCAGCACTGCCAAGCAAAGAAGGGGTTGGTACTTCAAGGCATAAGTAAAATCCAGGTAATAGGATTTTATCTTTCGCTGCTACATGAATTAAAAGAAAAAAACACATCAATAATAAAAGCAGTAGGAACCGTTTGCCTGGATCAGTGCAATTTCTTCTTCACTGAACTGTAGCCTTTTATTGGTGTAACCAAAGAGATCTTCTCCACTGTGAAACTTAACTGTGTCAAACCTGTTCTCCTCTAGGACCTTCTCATCGCACTGTAGTTAAGAAGTAAGATCCTTTTTCACTGTTGTGGGAGAATGAGGCAGAAAGGTCACAAGTTGAAGACCAGCCTCAGCAACTTAGCAAGATCCTGTCTCAAAAAAAAAAGAAAGAAAGAAAGAAAAGAAAAAAGGATTAGAGATATAGCTCAGTGATAGAGGACCCTAAGTTCAATCCCCAGCACCGAAGAAGAAGAAGAAGAGGAAGAGGAAGAGGAAGAGGAAGAGGAAAGAGGAGGAGGAAGAGGAAGAGGGAAGGAAGAAAAGAAACACAGATTCTTTGAAGAAGCTTTGGCATCATCTTCTGGTTCACAATTAGACCCAAAGAGGGCTTCACATCCCGTATCCCATGTGTCCTCATCTGGCTCTTTTCATGCCCACTTGACTACTACCTTATTCTAAAAAAAAAAGAAAGAAAGAAAGAAGAAAAGAAAAAGAAAATTCAAAGTCCACCAAAATGTTTTTGATGGAATGAAACATTAAGACTGACGGATTGGAAAAAGTAATTTTCAGGCCCATTCCAACTCTTCAATTTTGTGACTTTAAAGTTACACATGTCACCTACTAACCCATCCCTTGTTCCCCTCCTATCATCACTGTCGTTTTTTTCAACAAGTACCCAATGGAAACATGCTCCTCCCTCTCGTCCCCATATGCTTGCTCCACAAAGGCTTATCCAGAATAGAAAGTAAACATTAGTTTATAACTTATAAAAATTCTTCTTGATCTATTTCACTTGAAGAGCTCTGAAACCTGGGGCTGAGATGTAATTAGCACACCATCAGTACCTGTTAGGTGATTGATGTTAATATTATTCATTCTTTTCATTTCACATACTTGTTCAGTTTTACCTGTTGTCTATTTATTCTCCATGCCTACCTCTATTGCTGTTTTATTTTAAACGACAAGCTGCAAAGTATAGAAGCCACGTTTCTTTGACTCCACGTGGATAATGGGCTGTAGAGAGATGCTTAAAACACGCTTCTCAATTGATTGATTAATAGACCGATTGATGGCTGGATGGAGGAAAGGGTGGATGCATTGCGGCATTCTCCATTTACTATTTCAACAGGCTAAATATACCAAAGGGGGCTCGCTCTGCCTCTGCCCCTTGAACAAAGCGCCAGAGGTGGATGAGAGAGAGGGGTCAAGGAACAGCGTCCCTACCACACACAATAGAGAAGGGCGTCTTGCAGAGGATACAGCTTCTTCCTGGGCTAATTGCTGCAAAATATCTTTTGAGGCAAGATAGCTATTTTCTATTAATTCTTAGGCATTTCTAGGGGTAATCTGTACTTATTTAAGTTAAAAAAAGGAAATAAAAAGACAACAAACCCTACACTTTTTTAAAGCTTTATACTTCCTGACTTTGAGTCTAATTGATTCCCTTGCCATTGATAATTTAAATATCCATTTCCTAGACCAGCGTACATTCAACTGATGCACTTGAATTTATAAACCTGTAAAGGGGGGGGAAAGGCATAAGAAAATATTTAAATCTTTGAAATTGCCATATTTTATTTAGAATGCATGTAAATTTTAAGTCCAAATTAAGGATCTTGGGACTCTGAAAGTTGTTTTTTTTTTTTCTCTTCTGTCCAGGACATTTTCACAAAATAGAGGAGCAGCCAGGACTGGACACACAGACGCCAGTGACAAATCTCAGGACTTTCTTGAATTCTGGTTGGAAATATAGAACAGTGTCTCTTCTCCTCTTCACTGCTAAACCAAGCAACATACAACATGTAAGAGCTCAGAAGATGTGCCCCTATGGCCCTCCTAGGCCACTAAGACTCTCAAGAAAATATAAACCAGAATGTAATCAAATCTATTCTTCACTGTCCATTCCATCATTTATTCAGAAACATTATTTGTGACATGAAAGGTAAGATTCTAGGCATTACCAATATACAGGTATGCAAACTCTCTCCTCTCATGAAGTTTAAATTCACATAGTTGAGCCTTTTCCTTGCTAATAATTACTTAATTGGACATAGTGCACCTTCAGTACATTCATTCCTTTTCTTTAGCTCCTTACCAGTGTTCTGTGGGCTGTGGAGAAAAGAGAGAAAAGCAGGATCTAAGCTAATGAATCCTCAACAAAACCCTAGGTCCACCATGTAGAAGGGACTGGCAAGAGGGGCACCTGTGACCTTTCCTTCAGCATTGGAACCACAATGGTGAACTGGCTTTGTAATCACTCTAGAAATCTCAACTCACCTGTTCACGGTTAATGGCGACATATTTCTTAGAAGGGGCTCTCATAATATATAGATTTTTATATAAATACACATATATTTGGTAGAAGAATGCTTCACAAGGGATTGAACTTAAGAGTTTATGAAACATACAATTTCAGTTACATGAAAAAGAGTATTTATGTGCAGATAAAGGTGGCTAGCAAATATAGCAATGCTTTTACAATGCAGAGCTGTGGCTGGGATTGTGGGTGCTGTGTGTGTGTGAGTGCTCATCAACGTGGGTGCGCATGTCTCCTCGATGCCTTCTAAAGTTTTCACAATAACCGGGTACTACATTTTCCAATCATGGGGGAAAATATTACACCCCCCAAAAAAAACACAACACCAAATCAAACAGCAACAGAAGGTAGGCGCCAGACTGCTTTATCAATAGCTTCCTTTCGTGGCTTAGGAAGCAATATCACTGGGCCTTCTCCACACTTCCAAGTAAAGTTCTGACACTCTTCCTGTCAAATTTTACTTACACCTGTTAGTCAGCAGCAACCTCACGACCATAATTTTTAAAACCCTGTTATTAGGTAAAGTGTATGGGTAGCACTTTATCACCTATGAATAGTTGGCAATTTTTACAATAGCACTTATTCTACTGCAATAAATTATATATTTTAAATGCCATTAAAAGAAACAGCACAATGCTATCAAACATAAGTCCTTCCAACAGTATATATAGTTGAATAATATATATGTTAGAAAGAAGGAGCATGCTAAAACAAAATCAATAGCATGGCATATTTTCATTCATTTAAGTCTGTTTCTTCCACACTGAAACCTCCCTCCTCCCTCATCCCTTCCACTTGGAGAAAGCACCAGGCCATTCTCCAATGAAGGGAAAATAAAAGATTGTGTAAACTCATAGACAGAATCAGCTTGTCACCAATTGGCAAATACAGTTAATGGTTAATTATCTGCAAAGACTCTAGTCCTGTCACTTTTCAATTTTCTGGTCAGCATTCAAAAAAAAAAAGAATCAACTCTAATTAGTAAAATAATTTTTCAGGTCTTTATACAGCTGATTCTCTACAAAGCTCTTGGGGAAGCTTGTTTTTGTTTTGGTGTTTCATTTTAAACATCAATATAAATCCCTTACTCTGACATGAAAGCTAAAAGCAGTTGTACTCTTAACCCACCTTCTTACCAGGAATAATTTTTCAAAGATGACAGTTATGCTTTAAAACACAGCTCGAGGGGCACTGAGTTTGTGCAGCCGTTCAGTAATTTCTGCTGAATGGCAAAAAAAAAAAAAAAAAAAAAAGTACTTAAACTCCCAAATAGAAAGTTGTATTTGAGACTTAGTGTGAGATTTGCTCCACTCATGTGAATTATCTTGGAATAATAAACGAACTTGACTGAGAAGATGTGTCTAGCTAATATGTAGTCAAAAATTATAGATGAACATGGAGATGCTTAAAATTAACTAGTGGTTCCATTTAGAAAAAAAGAGAAAAGAAAAACCTCCTCTGGACAAAAGAGGATTTGAGTGCACCTCCCTGCTCCTCACTTCTTTACCTTTGAGCTTTTGGGGGCCCAGAAATGCTAAATTTAATTAATGGAAGACCCATTAGACCCCAGGCAAGGGTTTGGGTCCCAGGCCTGGGTCCCCTCCTGTGCCCCTCCCTGGAGTAACGAGCGGGTGAGCTTCATTACTGGCAGCTGAGGGGAAGGGTCACTGGGAATGGATTTTCAGGGCCCTCATTGAGCGATCACTCCATGCTGAGAGGAGCTGGCCGTACTCTCGGACACCTGGTCATTAACATTGCTAATTAGCAGCCATTAATCAGGGCGCTTGCTTTTTTTTGTTGTTGTTGCATGTCACCGGCTCAGAGGAACCAAGTGAATAAGAAGATTGTTTCATTACCTCCACAAGAGGTGGAATGAAAGCAGTTCCCATCAGCTCAAGATGAGATGGATTAAGGGAAAGGTTAGACAACAGTTTGAGATGAGCTGAGGGTGGAGGGTGGAGGGAGGGGGACCAGCCGGGAGACCTGAGCACTCTGCTCAGGGAAAATCAGTCACCTATAATTAACGAAATCTTCTGCAACCTAATTCTAATCACCGTGTGAGCGAACCTCCAAGGGCCAAATTTTTGTATCTTAAGAGTTGGGTTTTTTTGTTTGTTTGTTTTTTATTTTTTTGTTTTTTTGGGGGTTTTTTGTTTTGTTTTGTTTTGTTTTTTGGGGGGGGTTTTGCTAGGGCAAGGAATTATCTTCATTTTAATTCTGTTTAATACCCATTGGGTCTTATGTTGGATATTTTCTGCCTTTGCATTCTAAATTCATTTTTTTCCTTCCTAAAGATAATGAAATCTATAAGATGTCAACTAGTAAGAACTAAAGCATTTTTAGAATATCTTCACTATTTTACCCAAATGGGTACATTCCAACCAACAGCCAAGGGGTAATTAAAAAAAAAAAAAGTAATTCTACAATTTGTAGAATGGGAATAATAAAAAATAATAAGTGGCTTAGTCTTACTCCTAACTACATAGAAGGCAAGAGGGAATAAAAGAATCTATAATTATTTGCCTATAATGATACTAAGAAAAGTAACAAGCCATTAAGAAGGACGGAATGTGGAATGTGTGTGTGTGTGTGTGTGTGTGTGTGTGTGTGATGTTGGTACAGCATTTACCTTATTTTTCTGGAACATGGAAATATTTGGTAACAAACTGCACACCTCTGAGTTGTTAGTCATCATTTTGTATCTAGGGAGGAAAAGTATTATAAGAATACTTATTTAATTAGCAGCTAGTTAGCTGCTCCAAATCCATTCATTTATTTATTAAAATGTTTTCTCCAAGAGCTCAAAGCAGATCTTGGCTTCGTGGGAAGCTCTCTCTATTAAAGGAACAAGCAACCACTTCATCCAACTTTTTGCCTTGTTTCTGCTCTGAGGTTCCCTGTGACAGGGTATAAAATGTGGTTTGCAGAGACACTAAATGACTAGGAAGCAGAGACTGCCTAAGCATTTATTAGTGTTGTGGCCTCTTTTGGACATGTGTAATAAAAATACTTTTGCACATATAATACATAACCCAGCACTTTCAAAGCAAAATTATTCATTTAATATGCCCTATATTTCAAAGAAATAAAAGACTAAACCTGTTTTTTTTTTATGTACTAATTTGCTCTGTTTATGAAGAACTATGAAGTTGTTGGGGGAAGGAAACAAGTATATAAAACTAATCTGTGCAGCATTTCAATGGGGCTGGAAATCTGTAATATGATTTCTAGAACTTCATGGGAAAGTTGAATGCTCAAGGGGAAATTACACAAAGAACAGCTGAGAAAAAGTTGCATTCTGGCACAGAATCATGCAAATGGGGCACATTCTTCAGTTTTCTCATGACGGATTGCCTCTGAAACCACTGAGCCAAGCTGCAGCGATGCTAATGAGGGAGATGCATCAATGAACAGTGTCATCCCAGGGGCTTCTAAAGGGGACAGGGGGGAGTAAGGGGACAAGAAGGAGTTGGAAGAGGAGGAAGGGAGAGAGAAGAGGGGAAGGAAGAAAGAAAGAAAGAGAGAAAGAAAGAAAGAAAGAAGAAAGAAATTAAATTTGTAATTATTAAGACTAAACCATTAAAAAGTACCTTAGCAGGTAGGGGGGAAGGTGCAAAAGGAACAACTGTACTATTATTAATTCCCTTTAAGTTTGAGAGATTTTTGAGAAACAAAATAGGATGAGAGGGGAAAAAAAGACTTTTAAAACGGTCTGCCTACTGAGCTAAAAATGAAATTAAAAAGTTGGAGGCTAAAATACTTCTACCCAGAGAATAGCTTGCAGCTTCTTTATGAAGAACTCCAGACTATAGTGAAAAAGACTGGGGAATCATC
>PVKS010000683.1:48543-176853 GCA_004027875.1 Aplodontia rufa | reverse complement strand
TAGGTGATAGATGAATATAGGTGATAGATAGATGATAGGTGATAGGTGACAGATAAATAGATGATAGATGATAGACATAGATAGGTGATAGATACATAGATTATAGATAAATAGATGATAAATGGATAAATGATAGATAAATAGATGATAAATGGATAGATAGATGAGAGATAAATAGATAGATGGATAACGATTCACAGATGACAGATTCTCTAGGCCTGGAGAGCCAAGGCCTGACCAGAGACACCATAATCAAGTCCTAGTCCCTCATCTAACTGCCAGACCCAACTCAGTTCAAGGACACTGAACCCTCTGATTAAAGAGGAAACTCTGCTTCCTGGGGATCAGCTGGGGCCACCACCTGGACTATTAACCCCCTAACAATTGCTGCATGACAAATCACTCCAAAACTCAGTGGCAAGAGCAGGAAGCCACATCCCCTTTTACTTACTGATAAACAGTCTTTGGTCTGGTTTGTGAATTTGATGCCCCAAGAACCTGTATAGTTCAGAGACTTCCAGTATTTTTCTTTCTTTCCTTTTTTTTGGCACTGGGGATCGAACTGTGCCTTGGTCCTTATTATCCCCAGTCCTTTTTATTTTGAGACAGGGTCTAGCTAAGTTGCTGAGGCTGGACTCCAACTTGGAACCTTCCTGCCTCAGCCTCCTGAGTTGCTGCAATTACAGGTGTGCACCACCGTGCCAGCCTCTCAGAGACCTTTCCAAAGTTCTCATAAAAAAAAAAAAACAAAAAAAAAACCTGATGAGATCTGTAGAGAACCAAACAGAAGGAACCCTGAGTAGGGAACTGGGAGTCAAACCATCTAAGTCCCTTCCTATTGCTGCCATGACCTCTACCTGGAACCCAAGCCTGAAACTTCCAAGCTGTGAATCAAAGGGGAAAGATCCCAGCAAGGGGAGGGCACTCCCAGGTGGAGTTGCCTTGGGAGCTCCTGGGGAAGGAGCATATTTTAGGGCATTCAGTGGCTTATAAAACCACTGGAGGTGGAAGAAGCCACTCCAGGCTGAGCCTGTAGGAGGCCATGTCTGCTGGCGGAGGAGCCCCCGTGGCTGCAGGCCGCAGAACCAGATCACAGCCGCTGCCCCAACTTCCCTTTTAACACCGCCCCTCAGGGAGCGTGGACCCTCAGCCAGACCCTGAGCACACCAGGGCCTGGGCTGCCGGGATCCACCCTTGGCTCCTTGATACCCTCACCCCACTTCTCCCCAGACTTCAACTGCTAAACAAAAGCAGTAGCAACAAGTTACTTCTGGGTCATGCAGTGCGAGCATCCTGATCCTGTCCTGCAAGGAAAGACCCCAAACCCCACCAGTCGCTGTGGCCTAGATGAAATCAGCCGGCTTCTGCACACCGTGTTAACGCAGCAGGGAAGGAAGAGGAGGGGAGATGCATACGCCACCCGCTGCCTGTGTGCACCTGCTGGGGGGAATCATGGAGATCACCCACTGGGGGGTTGTGGAGATCATCTGCTAGGGGGGGGGTCGGTGGAGGTCACCTGCTGGATTGACTTTAGGGCGGCTGGTGGCTGGCCTCTCTCATTGTCTGGAGCCTGGGAAGGGCTGCTGGTCCCCGCTCCATGTGGTCTCATCCCCCACAGGCTGGCAGGAAGCAGGGTCCCGAGAGAGAGCACTGTGCTAAGCTGGGATCTTAACCTGGTGGACTGTTTTAATCTTTACTCCTGGCATGTCTGAGCACTGTACGGTCCTTCTTGTTTGGGGTTGCTGTAGATTTTCATCAGCACTGTCACAAGATAGTGCATGACAGACTGGGTGCGGTGGCCACACCTGTAACTCCAGCACTTGGGAGGCTGAGGCAGGAGGATCCCAAGTTTAAGCCAGCCTCAGCAACTTAGAGAGGCCCTGTCTCCAAAAAAAAAAAGAAAAGAAAGAAAGAAAAGAAAAAGAAAAAGGTACTGCCCAACCAGAAGCAATGCCCTGTGCACTGACGCAGACCCCAGGGAATCATTGTGCAGGATGCCGTCAGGGGGCTCTGCAACCCAGGTAGTTCACATTAGTTCAAGGACCAGCTGGGACCTACGTGGTCACTGGGCTCTTCCTCAGGAGGCGTCACCTTTGTCCCAAGAGTGGCAGGCACTTTGCCACACCGCACAGAGGCTGCAGTGTTCAGAGCTCCGGTGACACAGGACAACACAAAGCCTCACTGCCACCTGCCAAGAACGAGGCTCAGTTTCCTAGACTCCCAGGGAAGCCACCTGGGCAGGCACTCCTGTCACTGTGGACTCAGAATGACAATGCTAGAAACCAAGTTTCAAACTTACTCTACCAGCGTCACTCAGGAGCATCCCTAAGAGGGTGCCACCCAAGTCGGAGAGCTGCCCTCAGGGACCTTTCCCAGTAGGGGGAGCAGGGCAGAGTGAGGACCTCAATTCTGAGCCCCGAGCACCCAGGCCTATGCCCAGCCTGGGGCCAAGCTTGCCCACACTTTCTTCCAGGCCAACACTGAGGTACTCTGACAGCCAAGTTCCTGACCTCAGCTCACAGGAGGAGGCTGGGGCGAGGGCCTGGCAGAGGCTGGAAAGGAGGGGTGGTGTGGCTCATCAGCATGCTGGCCCCCAGGTCCTGCATCTCCCTCAACGTGGGGCTGGAAGGGTCCTCCTCATTCTGAAGGGCATCCCATACCCACAAAGGATCCTGAAACCACGACACCAGCCCTGCCAGCTGCCACATCCCAGTGCTTATCTGGGCTCCAGCCTGCTCTTCATTACCTGCCATCAACCCCCCAAAAAATTGTGCGTTCTTTTGGGGCCAGAGTATCTTCCAGCAAGGTAGCTTCAAAGCCCTTATTTTAGTTTGTACAAAACTCTAGAGCTCTGGGGGTGGGTGCCCCCAGATACGTCTTTCCGGAGGCAGACGGTCCACACCCCACACCACTTAAGAGGGAATCTCTAAGCACCTCCAGCAGCCGAGGAGAGTCCCTGAGACGCTGCAGAATTGATGAAGCCACTGTGCTCGGCTGTTCAGGCGGATGCCCAGCGCCACCTGCACATCCAGGACACTGTTTCTTAGAGAAAACAGAGCTTTGAGCACAGCGTGCACCTGAGCCAGGACTTGACCCAGGGGAAGCCACCAGCCTCCCCTTCCAGCCAGCACCTGACCACCTTGTTTTTTCCAGCAATTGCGGGCTGCCTGGGGCTAGGCTCCACCTTTCCACCACCATGGCGGAAAATGGGCTAAAACCACACAGAACAGCAAGGTGCTTTCTGGACTGGACGTGGACATCTTGGTTCTGCAGGAAGCACAGCCCTGGACTCTCCTTGTCCTGCCCACAGGCCTCAACTCGAAGTTCTTCCACTTTGTTGACAGACATCAACCACCACGTTCAGGTCCCTGCTGAGCTGGGAGCAGAGATGTGCCTGGACCCGCGTCTGTCTCACTTCCTTCTAGAGCCTTCCAGGACCTTCCTGCCCACTGCAGGACTGGGCCATAGGGCAGGGGTCCAGTACCTGGGTGGAGCACCAGGGCCCATCACTGGTGAGGTCTCCCCAGCACCCCAAGAAATGGGGGAAGGAGCCATACAGAACAGCTTGCAATCTACCAACGCGTTCCAGTGGCATTGGGTCCCCAACCTCATCCTGCATCGGGTCCCCTCTGACTTGGTCCTTCTCGCGTTGGGGGCTTAACTGTTCCTTCTTTTACCATCCAGTGGTGATGGTGGGAGTTTAGGTTTGGAAGGGATTCTTTTAATGCCCTAACTTGGCAAACAAAATATTGGCAATTCTGCACGGATTCTCTGATTTAAAAACAAAAGAATGTATTGACTCATGAATTCCACAGTTCAAGGAGTGAATTGTCTCACCCCCGCTCGGGCCGTGGAGAAGCTCCGGGGTCGCCGGCCCACGCCTCTGCCTCATTAGCAGGCTCGATCATTGGCCGACACGGTGCACACAGCTGCGGGCACCCGGAGAATGCCACTCCACCTGTACATAGGAAGAGATGAGGCAGCTTCCACTTACGATTACCTGACCCAAGCCCATCTTAGAGCACTAAAAGTAAAACCAGAAGACTGATCCTCCGAGGCAAGCAAGAATCGCACACACCATTATGTCTTATTAAGTCGGAGCTGCTAATGTGCCCCGGGGCCACTCCCTGGCCCCCCAGGGGAGGAGATGGACGCTGAGAAGCCAAGCTGGATCCGAGCCATGGATGAGATTCTCCAAGTTGTGCCCCTGGAAGAGGCACCAGGAACCAGGTCACTCGGCTGGGGCCTTCACTGCGTGGTACATGAGACCCACAGACTGTCCCTTCCCACCCATTCTGAAGAGGAAAGGGCATCCTACTTGTAAACTAATTTGCTCATCCTGGAATCCGGTGGTGGGATCATGCAAAGCCAAGCAGGGAGTCACAGCAGGGAGTGGCATGAGCAGGGGTTGTTCCAGGGCTCGACCTCATGAGCCAGCCTCAGCGGGTAGAGGCCATGGCGCATGCTCCCCAGGCCAGCTGGCCAGTCCTGCATTCTGAGGTGGAGCATTTCCCTTGCTCCAGCTTCGGCACTGGGGAGGGAGGAATGCTCCAGGACCCCAACGTCACTGCGGCAACTCTCCTCCCAGGGGCCGTTGACCATTCAGACCCTGTGTTAGTCAGCTTCTCTTCACCACGACGCAGTACCTAAGAAAAACCATTCAGAGGAGGATTCACACCAGCTCGCTGGTCCACAGCTTCTGCCTATGGCCTCTGGCCCCATTGCTCTGGGTCAAAGGTGGAAGGGCGTGGAAGACGACAGCTGCTCAGCTCAAGGTGGCCTGAAGAAGAGAGGAAGGGGTGGCAGACAAGAGCTGCCCTTCCCGGAAGCCCTCAGTGAGCCTCCTTCAACTCAGCCCACCACCGACTCCCTCGGTCAACCTAGTGACAAGATCAGAGCCTCAAGATCCAGGCACTCCCCCAAGCCCCCGCCGCTGAACGCTGCGGCTTCAGGGATCACAGCTTCTACAAGCGAGCCTCTGGGGTGCCCTCCAGATCCAGCCCCAACCCCAGTGCTGCGAGGTCCCCTGTTCCAGGGCACCTCACCTAAAAGCGGACCCGTCATGAGACCCAGGAGGGCCTCATGCAGCCTCCAGCAGCAGCTCGGAAGGCACAAGTCAGGGTCTGCCAGACGGCGCGGCACCCTGGAGCCGGGCACTGCATGGGCACTGGGCCGTCACACACCCCTGGGCCTGAGTTCTGCCACTTGAGTCACTCAGGAAAGCCGGGGCAAGGCCAGCCAGAACCTGAGACTCCTGTGTCTCGGCCCACCCCTCTCCACCTGAGGGGGGACCTGACAGTCACTAAAACGCTGCCTCCGCTCACAGCAACCTGTGATCAAGATGCTTAACATGAAGCACGCACACACCACGTCACGCAGCTACAAACACAGGCACGTGCCCACACACACGCATGAGCACACGTGTTCATGCCACACTAGCCACGCCACTCACATACCCGAGTGGCGGCTCCTGGGTCTCCCAGCTAGAGGGACACCCAAGTCCCCTGACACTTCCACTAGGCAGCCACCAGTGCTTCCTGTACCCCAAGGACCTGCCTACTCCGGACACTCACACAAGTCAACCTTGGCACGTGGCCTCTGCGTCTGGCTGGTTTCACTCGGGGTCTGGCTTTAAGCTTCATCCAGGCCGCTCATCCGTGCTGTTCCTCCCATAGCTGGATGCCAAGGCGCCCTGTGAGGCCCCGTCATCTTTTGCACGCTGATTGGCTGGGCTCCCGAGCACGGCACGACTGAGCTGCTCTGGAGAGCTCCAGGAACAGCAAGTGTCTTCCCTGTGCTGATCCACACACCCTCGAGGGGCAGGTGGGCTCCACCTGCGCCTGAGTGGGGCTGCAGGTTTTTGGGAGTGGCAGGCAGGGTCCAGGCAGAGACACCCAGGAGGGGAAGGCCGTGCGGTGTCCTCACCCCTGTACAGGTGAATTCAGCCACACCAGCCTCTACTGCTCCCCACCAAGAGGCAGGAGAGCAGGGCCTCAGGAGCTAGGACACACTGGCCCCAGGTCCACACCGCCTGGGGAGGCCGGAGAGGTGCCCTGTGCTCATATCCAGGTGGCCCCTAGATATGAGCACAGGGCCTCCCCACTAGTATTAGGAGGAGCCCCCAGGCTGGGGACAGGTCTCTATCCTGGAGGGATCCAGAGACAGCTGGTCTTCTGCTCACAGCAGCAGCCAGAATCGGGCCCCCAAAGTGTTTCTGCAGGAAGTCTGTCCAGATCCCGGATCTCCCCAGCGATGGGACTGGTGGAGGGAAGATGGCCTGCGGGGGGCCATGGGGCCTCCTGTGCAGATGCGCGACTGGCAGCGACTCTAGATCAAGCCTCCGCCCCTGCCACTGTGTATTGACAGAAAAAAGCCCTGTGTCACTAAAGCCACCACATGACCACTTCACACACCTCGCCCACTTCAGCAGCCGCCAGGGCCTTTGCTGCCTCTTGAGCCAAACTTGACAGTTTGCACGCCACAGATTCCTGCAGCCAGAGCAGCAGGGAGCCCCGTGCCCCAGGGTGACAGGTGCCTGCAGTCTGAAGTGGGGATCTTTAGAGGCTGTGCTCTGCCTACCAGGCCTGACTCTCCAGGTCCACCCTCCCTGGTGCAGGATACAGCCAGTTCCAGAGTACTGGGCTCTGCTGGACAAGACCCCAGTCCCACTTCCTCCTCTGGGGTCCCTGGCGCCTCGCACCATCCCCCAAAGACAGGTTGGATGAAGTTGCTCACCTCCAAGAGACCTTGCTCGCCCCATCCAGAGCCAGCCTACAGTCCCTACTCGGACATCCCTGTCCCCTGTGCCCTTCTTGAGTGTCCCAGCTCCAGGCTGACAGTGGGTGCCTGTTTATGTTCATCTTTCACACACGAGTTGAGAGCAGCTTGTAGCAGGGGTCCACCTTGACCCTCTGGCCCAAGTACAGAACATCTTTGGGGACACTGAAAGCTGGCCACATCACCCAAACTGAAGACTCGAGGCTTCCTGACAGCCCTACTCCCTTAGCTGCCCACCCAGCTGGCTCCTCAAAGACTGAGTTCATTGTTTACCTGACCAAGGATCTCTTGGAAACATTCTAGAAACCCACTCCTGACTCTCGCGCTGGGGCCAACACACAGGAGCTCTTGAGGTGCTTTGGCTGCTTGTCCTTCAAACCCCTGGCTCCCCTACCTCCACCCCCCTGGCAGGACTCTCCCAGTTTCCCACAGTGTGTGACTCTGCAGAGCCGACGACATGGACAGCCAGCCTAAGTGACTCAGACCCACCCATGAAGACTTGCCAATGTGCCTTCTCCTCCTGCTCCTTGAGAGGAGGCCCTGGGAGGCTGGTCTCAGCCTGAGGCTCGTGCAGAGCCAATTGAACTTGGCACAGCCTGAGACAGGTCCCCCACAGTACCTCAGAGCCATGAGCAAAGTGAGATGTGTGTAAGCTGGAGGGGGTGGGAGTGTTTGTTTTGCAGCATTATCATAGCACAAAGCTGTCAGATACGTTCCTTTGTCCACCAGACTCTGTGCCCAGTGAGATAGGGATGCAAGGCAGGTGGAGCCCATGTCACAATCATACGGAAGGCGGGAAGCTCAGAGATAATGTCCTAGGCATGTGGCAACCATACCTTCCCAACCCTTCTCCCCAGATTTAGGTAGAACCGCCCACCTGTCAGGGGCAGGGCTAGGCAGACCAGAGCATGGCAAGTCCCCACGGGAAGGCTGGGACAGGCCGGGCCATGTGGGCCTGGGGATTATCCAGCTGGGGACTCTCACCACCTCCCTGGGCTGCCCCTGCCACAGGCTGGGAAACAGGACAGGCTGCATATCTCCAAGGGCAAGATGGAAATGTGCCCCTTGCTGGAAAGCAATTAAGGGTTTCGGGAAGGCAAGGGCATGGTGTTCAGCTGAGCACGGAGCCCTTCGCGCCAGGCCCTGTGACTGCGCAGGTTACGCGCCCTAGGGACTACGGGCACCTGGCCTTCACAGTGGGTGGCTTCTTCCCACACAGAAGAGCCACCCAGGACCCTCAGCACTCGGAGAACATTGGTCCAGCCTCTCACTGAGCCGGACTTAGGCCCTTGGGAGAGACAGAGCTGCTCCTGCCTCCCAAGCCAGGAGTGAGAGGTGAGGACACTGTGCCCAGAGGACATGGACCAGGAAGTCACCTCACTCAGATAATGCCTGCAGGTGCCCAGCACCTGCTCAACTCCTCCCTCCGCCTAGAAGACACAGGGGTTGCAGGAAACTAGGTCACAGTCCCAGCAGGACCACAGCCAGCCTCCCTGTCCACAGTGACAAACCTTCAAGGGGCTCCCTCCACAGGGGCAAGGCGTGGGAGATCTCAGACACCTGGGGAGGGCGGAGTCTCTTCTGGCACATGCGCATCTCCGCATCTCCGCCTCCCCCTGACCCCAGAGACAGCTCGCTCTGCAGCCTGGGACGGCAGGCGGATCCACCTCTGCACACACAAGGGAGCCAAGGGGCTGAACTATCCGTGATCCTTAGGAAATGTCGTTCCAGGACATCGATGTCAGATGCGCTGCTGTCCCTTTCCACCTAGGGCAGCCACAGGGCCGCCCCGCAGGCACCCTGACAGCAGGGCGTAATGATGGCTGAAGTAGAAGAGGCCTGCACCTTCCCTCTCCGTTCCCATGGCAGGACCCAGCCTCTGGTGGCCCTCGCTCAAACTCCTGGGGTCCTGCTGCCAGGCGGGAGGACAAGCCCATGAGGCCAGGGGCAGGCAGAGGGTCCAGCAGGGTGGGCACTGTCTCCTCCTCTCTCCTGCCCCAGCCCAGGCCTCCACTGCAGTGGTGAAGCCTCACTGCTTCTAGAAACGTTGTTTCCAGTGCTGTCTGTCTCCAGTGCTCATTGGTTTTGGTCTCTTTTCCCAGCTTCCTGCCACAACTGCGGTGACCGACGGATTCACTCTTCACTGCCTCTTAGTGTCCAGGACTGAGGACGGGGTACGTGAGTCCATGGCTCAGGGAAGCACAGGGCTAGGGGAGGCCCATGGCTCATGGAGGCCCACAGCGGCCCAGAGAGGTCTGTCCCCTCAAGGTGTGGGAGGATGGGGGCCCAATGGGAGTCCACCTTCCTCCCTCCACCTTGCTCTGCGACCTTGGACAAGTCACAGGAACCCAGCACACCTCAGTCACCTCTCCTCCCCAGCTTCAGGGATTTGGAGGACAGATTAGGTGCTACAGTCCAGGTGGCCTGCAGCTCTAGGTCCCCAGAACCAGCCTCCCTGCTGCTGCAGCCTGTGGTCCCAGGCACCCTGCATTCCAGGTTGACAGAAAGGGAAAAGCAGCATCCCCAGGGCGAGGCTGACAAGAGCCTTTCTAGAGGCCTCCCCGGTGTGCAGAGTGGTTCTCTGTGGAGGAGGTGGAGGCAGTGGAGGACGGTGGCTGCTGTACCCCACAGTCCCAGCCAGTCCAGGTGCCAGCTGGTCCCCCAGGGCTGCCTCTGCTCCACCCCAGCCTGCTGCGCTAGTCAGGTTCCCCAGAGAAGCAGAGCGGGATGGCGGGTGCAGAGTTGCTTAAGGATTTGGTTGGCACTATTGTGGAGGGGGCACAGACTGGAGACCCCGGGGAGAGGGGAGGCTGGAGCTGAAGCCCAAAGGGTGTCTGGAGACTAAACCCTCTCCTCAGCCTTGCTCGCAGGGCTTCCACTGATGGCGTGGGGCCCTCCCTCATCGTGGGGAGCAACAGGCTTCTCCTGAAGCCTACTGGGTTAAATGTCAAGCACATCTGCTCGACACCCTCACAGCCACATCCCCATGTGCTCCAGCTGTACCTGGCTGCCACAGCCCAGCCAAGGTGACACAAGCTTGCCCATCACAGTGTCCTCAGTGCCAAAGTCCTGCCCACCAGTGGATGCTCTGGGGCCAGCGTCATCCCCTCCTGAGTCTCGTTAAACGCACCCACCCCAGGGGCCCTCGTGGGCACCTGTCAGGGACAGAGACCTCTTCTGGGAGTAGAGAACTGCTGGGACTAAGAACAGGGGGGCCCAGTGATAGCTTTCTACTGCAGGACCCTGGGTCCCAAGGCCACCTACAGGGACACATTAAGACACAGCTGAGCCCAGTGAAATAGGAAAAGTTAGGCAGAGTATTTAGAATCAATCAAGGGAAAACCGGTTTTTTTCCTTTAAGATCAATTTGAGATCCACAGTGCTAATGAGAAGGGTCTGGCAAGGTGGTTTCAAATGCAAACACCCTTCTGCTAAGCCAGCTGCCACATGCTTCCTGATGCCTGAGGTGCAAACCCAGGACTGGACCCAACCAGAATTTCTCACCCCGTAGGTTTGGGGGAAAAGGGAGAGGATGACCAATTGGGTGAACTTCCTGTAAAAAGGGCAAACCTAGTTGCCTATTCGGCTCTGTCCCCTTCTCCCACTCTGGGGGAAGTCTGCTCTTTTCCCTATGCTTTAACCTTCTATAAAGCCTGTCTACTACCCTTGCCTCGGTGTCCCTTGGTTTCATTCTTCAGACTCTGAGAGGACACGAACCCGACATCCGCAAAACCGGAATCAACACCACACTTGCGAAGGGCCCCTCTGGAGGGGCACCTACGTGGAGTTCGGCTTCTGTGGCGTTGCTGGGCTGGTCAGCAGCTATTGATGGGGAAACTGAGGCTCAGGAAGGTCATTCCAGCAGCACAGGTCATTCCCTCATGGTGACAGCTTGGCCATCCACCCCCATGACCTAGCACTAATCTTAACCCTATAAAAGGGGAGAGACGCAGACCCAAGACCCTGTAGAAGGGGCTGCAGTCACGTCAAGCCAAACCCCTCCATGCACACGTGGAAGCGAGCCACCCTCATTTTCCCCACCATTAAAAGCATTCATTGAAAAACACCTCATTTCTTTCTTTAAAAACTTTGATGCATGGACTGACATGAAGTTAGCTGATGGATGACCAGAAAACGGGATTAATCAAAGTGAAACCAACCCTAAATATTTTTTTAAATTATTTTTTTAAGAGAAAGGGATAGTAAGAGAGAAAACATAAGAATTATTAATTTAGTTTTTCATGTGGCTTTAATTGCTCCAACACTTCATCATTTACATGATGCTGGGATTCGAACCCACGACCTCATGTAGGCCAGGCAAGCACTGTAACTGCTGAGCCCTGTTTAAATTAAACCGCTCTAGCCCTGTTTAAATTCTTGACCCAACCTAACCCTTCATCTGGGTGAGTCTCAGAGCTTGCTCACAGCTTGGGGCAGCATCCCTGCTCTCTCTGGTATCGTCCCCTGGGTCCACTTCCATGGCCATGGCTGGGCCTCTCTCTGATAGACTCTCTTGCCCCCTCCTTCTTCCCAAGAACCACCCTAGGTCTCTGGCCCAAGAGGCGGGTTGTGGCCTCAGCGTCCAGCCTCCTGCTGACCCGTTCAATGCCAAACACACCCAAAAATCCAGAAGTACCAGCATTCGGCTGCCAGGGCACAGCCCAGCTCCAACTAGGGAACCTGGGTGGACAGGTGTAGGCCACGCTCAGGCTAGGACAGAACCAAACTTCAAAACATCTGGCTTAAAAACATTAAAGAAAAAATTGATTTTTAATTGCTTAAAAACATTTAAGCCAGAGTGGGAGTGGGGAGGATATGAAATACTACTACTAGAAGCAACCTGATGGAAAGATGACACTGCCCTCAAAAGAGCCTAGAGCCGGTGGGGGAGACCAGGGAGAACACAGCCTGGCTGGAGCCTGCAGGCCCAGCTTTCTCATGTAGATCACCTGAGCCAGGTGATCAGAAGGCACCAGAAAGTCAGAAGGAAGGACAAGGCCATCCAAGTCTAGGGCACCACTCAACACTGGGGCTTCACAGACAGGCCTGCCCTGTGCACCCCAGTGCACACAGTGAAATTAGCTGGGGTTTTCACCAGCAGAGCTCTGTCCCCCCCAGATGCCTCCACAGGTGAAAGGGCAAAGGGACATCTCACGTCACATCCACCGTGATGCCCAGACAGGCTCTGCTCCCACAACCCTTCTACAGGCAGGGGCAGCAGCAGGCGCCACCAAGATGGCAGATTGTGGAGAGGGCGGCCACTTGGGGTCTGGGGGCCAGGGCCTGGGAAGGTTGGGCAGGGGCCTGCACACCTCACCACCAACCCAGAGCCCACCTGTCCCCACCTGACAGCTGGCCCCTCTCTGCCTGCCTCCAACCACACCCTCCCCCCACTCCTGACTGCTCTTTGCCTCAGCCAGCCCCTCTATCCCCGCTGTCCTCTGCTCAGGTGCCATCCAACTCCTGTTCTAGAACCAATGCCCCTTCCTCACAGCCTCACCCTCTTGGTCCTCCTTCAGCTGTCCACAGGGCACCATGTGCCCACTGGTGACTGTCCAGGCCCCACCATAGGTCAGCTCTTGGGTGGGGACAGCATCTGTCTCAGGGAGGAGCACTCTGCACTGTCAGATGACGGTGTAGCAGATAAGTGCCAGGGGGTGAGGCCACTTACTCCCCGAGGGCCTCTGAGCGCAGGTGATGCCAGGCACCCTCTAGCACAAAAGGAGCTCACTGCTGTCCTGGGCCACCCACCCAGCCTGGAGGGGCACTGTTCTCCTCTGCAGGCGAGGACATACACCACACAGGGAGCCATACACAAGGAGGCGGGCACTGTGGCCACGCTGTGCAGGCACACAACATGCCAGCTTCTCCTGACACCTCGACTCGGGCATCCAGAGCTGAGCCCAAGACCCCCTGGCCACCTGTCTCATTCTCCACTTTAAAGATTGGACGGGGCCGAGAGGCCACCATTTCCAAGTACAAAGAGAATCCCGGTAGATCTGCCTCTCAGCGAAGCAGTGACCCTTGGCTTTCAGAGGGCACCATCTGCGGAGCAGGGGACTTCAGCTCTGGAGCACCTGGGAAGCGGGGCTGGCGGAGGGGCGCAGTCAGGCCGCAGGACTGCTGTTCCTTTACAAGGTGCAGGCTGCAAGCAGGACCATCCAAGGTGCTGCTGGTCCCTGGATGCTCCTGCCTAGGGTGTGAGGGCACTGCGGGGGGGCGGGCAGAGGTGGCTCTATGCCTCTCCCAGAGCTCTCCAGGAGGGAACATCTCCATAAAGAACAGCTCAACCATGCCCTGAGGACTGGTGTCCTTCTCCACCCTCGAGGAGCCAGCCTGCTGGGGTCACCTGTAGCACTGACAGTGGCACGGAGGCCACCTGCCACCCAGAGTCAGAAAGCAACTTGATGACAACACTAAAGGACAGTGACAGCAAAGCGTGTGCAGCCCTGGTCACCTGCTGGATGGTCAGATGTGAGATTAGTGTCCACCTTCCTCAAGCAGTGGTACCCAAGGTCCCCATCATCCACAGCTAAGCAGAACACAGCCACCTTGCCCACCTTCCCGTTGCCACTTTACCTGCATCTGGGCCACCGTAAGTGATTCTCCACGTCACTGCCCACCTCCTTCCCGGAATGCGACACAACCCTGCCTCACCCACCCCTTGCTTAGAACCTTTGAGAAGCTTCCTGGTACTGCCTGATAAAGGTAGAAGCCCTATCCTTGGCCTACAAGGGTCTTGTACCGCAGCACTGACTCCTTGGGTGGGCTTGAACCTCCCACGCTGGCCCTGCTCAGGGCTCTTGGCATGCCATGCACCCCCAGGGCCTCAGCCCTGCCCGTCCCTCTGCCAGGGAGTCCAGGGCCCAGCGACAGCTGAACATCCTATCTGCCTTCCCACTGCCCTGAGGGGACAGGGCGCAGCAGCCCACGGTCCCCAGGGGATGAGTGAGTGCAGGAAGGAAGGAAGTGCTTCCATGGTCTCCAAGGACATCTCAGAGGCCTCCCAGAGGGAGGGCACCCTGCAAGGGGGCAGCGAGGCTGTAAAGATGCACAGAGCAGACTCCTGGGGATGTCTCCTCTACTGCTGTGGCTTCCACTGCACTGCGGACCTCTGCAAGCAGGAGCTCCCACGCAGTCCCGTCCACAGGGCCTCACGTGCCTGGCATCTAGCTGCTTAGGATGCCAGGAGCCTCTTCACGAGGCTGCACAGCTACTAGGGTCCACCTGAGTGGTGCTCAACGCCAGGCCTTCCCACAAGAAAAGCCACCCCTCCAAAGGAGCCGTGGCCACCACTGTCTGCCAGGGCATCAGAAACAGGAGGTCAAGCAGAGAGCAACGGGGTAACAAGACCCTGCAGAGGAAGCAGGGAGGAGCCACAACTCCGACCCTCAGGCCCAAGGAAAGACATAGGCCCATTCCCACTGCAAGTCCCCGGGGGGTGTGCCCCCTGAGGTCTGGAGGTCGCTGCCCTGCCCAGGCCATCTCCTCTCAGTAAGAAGCACTCCTGGCCCCTGGGTCATCCTCCTGGTCTGTTCTCCACCCTGCCCTGGGCCAGGCCCCAGGGTACTCTGCATGAGGACACAGACCCTCAAGGGAAATCCAGGCTTCTGCTACCAATAGAAAAACCCCTGACAATATCAGCAGAAAAGAAAGTGAAGACAGGTAAGGGCGAAGTGTTTCAGACAGTGTAATTTATAAAACAAACACAAAAGAATACAGTGTAAAACATGCAACAAATGCATTATTTCATATAAAATGCAGTAAGAAAACATGATTTTACCATTTAGGAAGATTCATAAAATACATTTTGCTAAAAAATCAAAATAAAGTTAACAGGACAACCTCCCTGGGCTACGATGGATGGAGTGGGGGTCAGAGCAGCTCTCATGGGCGCCTGGGCAGGGCACTGGGTGAGGCACAGGCACTGTAGAAGGGGTGGTGCAGGGAGTGGGGTCACTCTCGCCCCTCCTTCAGCCAGGCCCAGGCCACCTGGAGGGTCCTGGAGCCACGGGCTGTGGAGGAGAGGCAGGGGACGTCTGCATGGCAGGTGAGAGTGGAAGGAGAGCTGGGCCCTCACTGGTAGCTGACCTTCACACAGAAGGTCTCTTCATTCTTGTCCTCGTGGTCATTGATGTAGATCAGGATCTCCTCCTGCCCCACACTGGCGCCTGGCGCAAACCGCAGGCCGATGGTGTAGGTGTCGCCTCCTCCCACCTGGAAGAAGCGTGTGGAGCCCGGTGTCCAGCCCTGAGCTGCTGCTCTGGTGGGGCTGGGGACGGAACCTCAGGATCGCATGCTAGCCAAGCCCCACGGCTGAGCTATACCCGGCCTCTGCAGGGCCAACCGCCCACTGGCAGAGGACATCCAAGCCAGTCTGAGCCCAAGGTCTATAGGACAGGCACCAGGGCTACGCAGGCAGGGCTGTCAGGCTCAAGGCCAAGCCTCTCCCGAGCTCCCTCCATGGCACTGCCACGCAGCCACCAGGACCTTCCCCGCCACAGCGCTGCCAATCAGGGGCTCCAAGATAGAAGCGGCAGGACTTTCTCCTGAAGCACCACAGGAGGGCGAGGGATACCTGTCACCATCCCCAGACTTGCTGAAGACCTCCCAGGACAAACAGGGCTGCCTGCTCTGCATAGCTCAGCGCCTGGCCTCACCAGGTGTCACTGCCCGGGGAGCCACCCTGTGCCCCAAGGCCTGGCCAGCACCTGGAAGGAGTCCTCCTTGAACTGCAGCAGGTCAGGGCGGTCGCTGTGCAGCTGGTACGTCCTCCGCGAGGGGTAGGGGTTGGTGTAGGTGATCCGCTTGTTGACGCCCTTCCCTTCTCCCACCGCCATGGTGATCTCAAAGGCCTAGGCAGGGGGCCTTCCTGTCATGGCCATGCGCCCCTCCAAGGATTTCTCCACTTTCCCAGCCTCCCTGTGCATCACAGCCCCAGACATGGCGAACCCCACCCCGCCTCTCATAGCCCTGGAGCTGGACGGCCCAAGTCACAGGGTCAGGTGACGCACAGGTGATACCCTGTCATCTGAAGAACACAGGGAAATACCCCAGTGCCTCCTCCCCATAGCACAGACCTTGGAGATGAGTGGCTGGCGGCAGGAGAGGCACACAAGCCAGGAAGCCACCAGCTGGTGGTAGTCCACGTCGACCAGGTTGAGGTGGATGAAGCGGCTGCCAGCCCTCCAGGGCCTCAGGGCCACATGCAGGTCCTGCACCCCATGAGGTGGCAGCACAAAGACACCTGCGGGCTCTGTCTTCAAGAGCCAGAGGGGGGGTCAGGGTGCAGCCTCTCGGGTCTGCAAACAGTGCTTCCCAGGCGCTCAAGCCCACCACCCAGGACAACCCAAAGGTCCCTGGGCTGTTCAAGACCGCTCGACCCACCCAGGCCACCCAGATCTGGAGCCTGGGCCCCCTCAACCCGCACACCACCACAGTTCCCACACTTTGGGTCTGCAGTGGGCACGTGTCCCTCTCATGGTGGCCCTTCCCTAAATACCCTGGAACGCAATGCAGGCCTGTGGGTGGGGGTCTACACCGCCCATCACCTGCATCCTCCAGGCCTCTCCTATTCCAGAGTCCCAGTTAGCATTCACCTTTCCCAAAGGCTGGAGCCTGGCCTGTGGGTTTCCGCCCGGCCCCAGGGGCAGGTCTAACAGAGGCAGCCTAACTGTGAGATCCTCATGTGGCTCCGCAGCAGGGAGGCTCACCTGCAGCTCCTGGGGATGAGAGGCAAAAGCTCTCACTTTCCGCACTGTCTGCGTCCCCCGGAGGACCAGTGACAGGCGGCTCAGCTGGCCTGTGACGCAGCAGACGTCAACGCGCTGCAGGGAGTGGAGGCAGACCTGCCAGATCTGCACAGGCGCTGCCAGCCAGGGGTCCCTGTGGGTGACAGGGCCATCCACAAATGTCCTTCAGGAGGCAGCAAAGGCCCTTGAGAGAGGGCAGGGGAAGAGCACAGGGCTGGGCCTGCTGCTCCTGCCCTGGCCACTCAGAAGCTCTTGGGGGCTGAGGCGCAGCCTGTCCCTGCACCTTGGGCCGTGGTGCCTAGGGAGTGCATGTCGATGAAGGCCAGCTCCGGCTGCCCAGGGGCACTTCCTGGCCATGTTCCATCTCAGAGCAGCCTTGGCGGTGGGCGGAGCACCACACAGGAGATGGAGCGGCTGCAGGTCTCAGTCTGAGCCTGGGCTGGGCCAGCACCTCACCTGCAACTTCGTGACTGTACCCTAAAGCAGGGTCAGGTGACACCCCTTCAGGGCGGTTAGCAGAAGCCACTCACAGCTCACCCCACCCTGACCTGCTCCCAGAGCCCTGGAGGAAATGCCCCAGCCTGCACCAGTTTTAAAGGGTTCCCCAATGGCTGAGATAGGACCTAGGAGGAAATAGTGACAGGCCTGAGGTTGTTGCAGGGCCACGTGATCGTGGTCTGGGTGATGATGGCCACTCCCAGCTCCTGAGAGGGGCCTGGAGTCCCTCCAGGGGTTCATCCTAGAGACTGAGGAGAGCGCTGCATCCTTCCTGGGCTCTGCCTGGGGCAGAAACCACCTGGACCTTTCCCTGGGTGGGCATGGATGCTGCAAGTCTCTTTAGCCACCTGTGCTGCTCCAGCGGAGGACACTCTCTGGAGGGCCCTGCTGGGCCTGGAACTCAGAGTAAGGCACGGTCGCCCTCAGCTACCAGCATCCCAGCCTTGCCCTCTGAGCCTCTCCACCTTCTCCAGATGGCCAATCTGAAGTACTTACGCATAAATGATGACAAAGAAGTCTTTGATCTCTGGACTCCGACCACTGGCCACCTTCAGAAACACGTCCCGGGGCTCCCCAGGGCCCTGCCAAGCAGACATGGAGCAATGGGCAACTTGTGCCCCTTGCCTCCCCACTCGAACCCCAGCGTGGCCCTAGAGCAGTGCAGCCCATGAAGCCAGGGCAGGTGCGAGCCACCCACCCAGGGCACATCCATTCCCTGGAGCCAGCTCCCCTGGGTGCACAGGGTGCTTTCTTCCTCGCGCTAGTCAGCATTGGCTAGCTGCGCACTGTGGGAGTCAGCTCCTGGGCATGACGCTGATTTCAATCATGACACTCAACAGATTTGATCCAGTCCCCAACCAGTCACAACACAATTACTGCTGTTAGCCTTTGCACAATGGCAATTAATAAGTGCCGTAATTACCATTCGTTTTATTCACTTTGCTTCATGCCTTTTCTTAAAATTTAAGTTCAGTGATCAAAGAACTGATCTGCTTGCAGAAAAAATGAAATCTCTCACAAGGGTGTCAAAATAGCCACTCAGCAGCTTGAAAAGCAGCCACTTAGCCCAGAAGCTGAGCTGAAGAGGCAGCAGGGCGAAGGCAACGCCCCCAACATGACATACCACATTTGGGGCCTCGCAAATGACGTTGGGGTCGCTGCATCGAACATGGACAGGGAGGTCCTCACCAGGCATTCCCACTGGAGCACCTGGACCAGGAAAGGGAACGACACTGCCACTTAGTGTGGCCGTGCACAGCACAGGCTGCAGGGCTGTGGGTGCAGCAGCTGACACCCTGACCCAACGGGCTCCCACGGGGCCTGGGTGGCTCAACTGTGAGAGTAGTACAGGGAATTTGATCATTCTTGGGGTCCCTATGCCAGGCTTCTTGTCCCCTTCCTTCAAGAGTCACCCAAAGGAAGTGACCAAGAGGTGACAATGCCATTGAGCACAGAAGGCTCCACCCAGCCAGAAGGTGATGAGCTTCCAGGAAGCAGGCCTCCCACAGCCCTCTTGAGAGTCTGACGGGGACAGACCCGGGCCAAAGAGCTGTGCAGTTCAGAAGGGTGGCACAAGCCAAGCATGCACCCTACCACCTCAGCGGAGGCAAGAAGGCAGGTGGCAGGTGAACCACACACCAAGGGGGAGACGGCACCACCAGGCCACTCGCCACAGCTGCAGAGGCCTCATCCCATCAGCTGACCTTCAAGAGGCCAGCCACGGGGACAGCCGGGGACCTACCTGGAAGTGTGTGCCAGGGAGGCAGACGGATGGCCTTCTTCAGGAAGGTGAGCTCTGGGTGGTAGAAGCGGAAGATCTGGTCCACCACGTGGGGCTGGGGCTCCACAGTCAGGCAGAGCACAGCAATGGGCTTCCCGCTGCTGGCACGGAACAGCACCTGCAGGACAGGCACACAAGCTCAGGGCAGCATCACACCCCTCCCTAGGTAGCACAGGGCACACCCCCAAGACGAGCCCTGGGCTGACAGCACCCAGCACAGGGCACACAGGGGCACGCTGCTGCAGTCTCCTTTAAGCAAGCCAGCTCCTTAAATGTGGGCCTGGTGGCAGAAACGCCTTCTGTCGTGACCCTGCCTTCCCAAGGGCCCTGGGTGCGTGCAGGCAGTCACTCCACGGGACCTGGCCATTGTCCCCACCAGGAGGTGGTGGGAATGAGCGGCTGTGTTCATGGCTGAACGCATTAGCCTGAGCTCTCGGAAACCAGATGGTGAAGGAGGTGCTGCTGAAACAAGAGAAAGGAACAAAAAAACCTCTTCAAAAAGTCACTGTGAGCTGGGCACGGTGGCCACGCCCATAATCCCCATGGATGGGGAGAATGAGACAGGAGGATTGCAATTTCAAGGCCACCCTCAGCAACTTGGCGAGGCCCTAAGACCCTGTCTCAAAATTAAAAATAAAAAAGGCTAGGGATGTGGCTCAGCATCCCTGGGTCCAAACCCTGGCATCAAAAAAAGTTAACACAAAAAACTTAAGTTGAAAAGTGGCACCAAGTTGGACAACCAATGGGACAGGTGCCTTCATTTCATCATATGCACACATGACCAGAAGGAGATGGCAGGGAAGCAGGCACAGACACGAGGCCTTTCTGGGTGCATCTGGTTTCACAGTTTAATTATGGACTCTCGTAAATACTCTTGGTCAGTTTTTAAAACCAAATTAAACTAAGAGGAAAGCCCTGCTACTGAAAACTGGAGAGTCCAAGCAGCTTGCTGCAGACCCAGCTGGTGATCCAACACCAGAGGAAAGCTCTCTGAGCGAGTTTAAAACGCAGGACAGCAAGAACCCATGGGTGAAAGGCGCCCCGCAAAGCCCACGCACAGCAGTCCTGCGCAATGTTCTGAACCACAGGCGCCAGCCTGCTGGCCTGGCCAGTGCGGCCACATCCAGGGGAACTAGGCGTTATGGTTCAGATACTAGGTGTCCCCCAAAAGCTCACAAGTGAGACCGTGCAAGAGGCCTAGAGATGAACTGACCGGGTTATGGCCTTAGCCCCATGTGAATTAATCTCCTGGCAGAGATTAACCAGGTGGAGACCGCAGGCTGGAAGGTGTGGCTGGAGGAGGTGGGTCCCGAGGCCGGGTCTTTGGGTACAGTATCTGGGGAGTGGAGTCTCTGTTTCCTGGTGTGACGCCCTGAGCCGCTTCCACCATTGATGTTCAGCCTCACCTCCAGCCCCGAGCAATGGACCCGGCCTTCTGGGCAGAGACCTCTGACACCCTGAGCCCCCAAATAAACGTTTCCTCCTCTAAAATTGTTCTTGTCAGGTCTTTTAGTCACAGCGATGAAAAAGCTGACTAAAATACTAAGCAGACAAATAAATACATCAAAAAGAATGGGAGCCGAGTTCCTCGCCGTCAGACCCAGGGATTACAAACACAGAAAAGAGACCTCAGGAACGGACCCTGTGGTGTCGGCCAGAACGGAAGCAGCGAGGTGTTTACGGGATTCCACCCACACAAACAGAACAGAGGTCACTCACGCACACACGGAGCACCTATGCGCCAAATGCGCACGATACGTACACACGCGTGCTGCGTGCGCACAGGCACACACCTCCCGGGCCCTTCTGCTGAGCTGCGGTGTCACCCAGCACGGTGAGCACACCTGGACCAGCCCTGGCTTCTAACACCTTTCTCCGCTGACCCCTGAGATGGGCAGGGAAACCTACGATGACCCAGAGCTCCTTCTCGTGCCAGGCAGGAAGGACTCGAGGGATAGCAGGGACGTGTTGACAGGACAGGAGTCAGTTTCAGGTGGCTGCCGCTGGTCAGACAGGGACAACACGAATGTAAGCAGCAAATAACCAACGGCAGTGACAAACTGAGACAGGAACGAACAGCTCACAAGTCGCAAGAGGAGGGAAGGATGGGGGGCAGAGTTGTCCTCTCAGAATGCAGAAATGCCACGGTGCCCATCATGCCAATCACTGGCTCAGGCCAGATGACCAGAAGATGCCTGGACCCCCGTTGGTAAAAATTTGATAAGGAACAAGATATTTCCATAATCACTAAATGACAAAACAAACACTCATTACTTTCTAATTACCAGACACAAAATGCTTAACTGATCTTACAGGACAGAGCACAGCAACGCCATCCTGTGTAAATGAACGGTCACATCCCCAGTAACAGGCGACTCAATGTCACACGAGCTCTTTCCAACACGGTGCCGAGAACAGCCAAGGCTGGCCAGAGGCTCCTACCTCGGGGCACACAGGCTGCGTCCAGGCACCAGCAGACAGACAAGCCCCACGGGGCTCTGCAAGACAATAGCACAGGGCCATAAGGGAGGAGCCAAGCCCGGGCAGACAGGTCCTCCCAGCATGCAGCTGGTGGGGCGGGGGGTTAAAGAGCACCGGGCCATCTGCAGAGTGGGAATGGGCTTGTGTGAGAGAACAGACTCCTGATCCCCCTGGTTGTACGGTCTCAGCCAGCCCAGCTCTAAGTGTCACGGCGTAACACAGCCTTCAGTCAACGACTGTTCTTAAAACCGTTCAGGGGGTCAGGTGCAGGGGCCACACCTGCGAGCCCAGCAACTCGCGAGGCTAAGGCAGGAGGATCACACGTTCAAACCAGCCTCAGCAACTTAGACCCTGTCTCAAAATAAAAAATGTAATAAGGGCTGGAGATGCTCAGAGGTTAAGCACCCCTGTGTTCAATTACCCATACCAAAAAGGAAAAAAAGACTGTTCAGAACAACTATGCATACATGGAGAGAACGTGAAGGCCAACATGCCAGTGTGAAGACCGGGAAAGTGGGGTGGATGATACATGAGAACTCTGCATTTTCCCAACTTTCCTTTAAGCTGGAAATTATTTCAAAGTATTTTTTAAGGCAAAGGAGTTAACGTAAGCAGGTTGGCAATGGCCAACGATGACAATTTCTAAGGAAAGCAGTCGGTCACGGAGTGAGCAATGTAAATATAACACCCATAACAAGGGGCCCAAAACCTTGGTCTGGAGTTGCTGGACCACAGCCCATTATTTTGAGACTTGATAAATAACAGGAGTGAATCTTTCAGGGAGGCCTCTGCCCCCAGAGCCACTGTCCCACCACTCTCCATCCCATGGATGACAGGCAAGGGCCAGGAGCCCTGGGGCAGAAGGTGGGCAGGAACTCACGATGGCTACACCAGCACCTGAGCCCTCCAGGACGACCAGCCACAGAGACCTCTGCAGGTAACATGGTCACCCACACTCAGTGACTACAGATATGGAGCATCCAACTGCTAGTTCAGGGGTAGTGAGCACGGCACAAGGTCAAGATAAAAAGTCCTGTCAGAGGAACACCCAGAAGCAAGTATGGGTAAACCAATTAGAATTTCTGATGTTTTCCTTAAAACTCCAAATTCATGCAAAAGGATCATCATTTTGATATAAAAATTATCTTAAAGTAAAAGCATCTGAAATCTTATTTGAGCTTTCCTTATCTAATACTCCCAAATACCGCTGCCATTAACCCCTCTCTCTCCAAAGAAGGGGCCCACAAATCCCAGGAAGTAGACATTCTGCCCAGTCCCTGAGTGCCAGCCCAACAGGGTCTGCCGCATGCTCCCACTGAAGCCTAGCCTACCCCTGCTGCAAAGCTGGAGCACACCTGCACCCTGGATGCAGCAAGGCACCCATGGGAGGTAGAAACCAACCCCATGCCCCTGACTGCCAAGGGCTGACCCACAGCAGAGGAAGACCCAGCCCGAAGTAGCATGAATAAACCACAGACACGTTCCATCCTGCAAAGGTGAATGAAACAAAGCAAGCTTTCACCAGTGTCTGAACATAACTGCTACTGCCCTGCTGGGACACGAAATCCACCTCAACCCTGCCCCTGCCCCACCCCAGCCCCACCCCAGCCCATATCTCTTCCTCCCTCCAAGAGGGCAGAGAAAGTGGCAGGGGTGGGACCACAAAGAGATAGTAGGCTCCACTCAGCCTCTGAGCACACGAGGACATGTGGCTGCTATAGGTCATGGGAATGACTGGGATGTCGCCTTCTGCCCCTACCTTGGCGTGCTTAGTGGATGTAGCGTTGGACTTCCACGGGGTTCCAGCATCTGGGCCCCTCTCAGAGCTCAGCTCAGCAGAAGCCTGTGAGAAACCCAAGAGCAGCAGCAGGTTGCAAGGTGGAGTCAGGGGTGACCGCCCTCAGTCACCTGGGGCTCAGAGTTCCTGAGTGGCACCCCACCTGCTCCATGCCAGCCCTCCCAGCAGCTACTAACCAGCCTCACCCACCAGGCGAAAACAGGGGCAGTCAGGAGCCCATCAAACAGCAGACCCTGGAAGGCCCCAGCTCTGCCTGGGCAAAGGCCTGCTCTCAGCCAGCCTAGTGGTTCCCAGGCCCATCCTGAGTGATGACATCACACTACAGAACCACCCTCCAGAGGTGGCCAGAAACTGAAACACAGCCACATCACCAGCACCTCCAGGCTGGGTGTGCAGAGGGACAACGGGAACGGAGGAGGGGGCAGGGCTAGCCACCAACTCTCCCCAGGTCTGCAAGAGGAGGAGTCCATCCAGCTTCCCTGACCAGCTCAGGGGGAGCAGAGCAGGGCCTGGGCTGCCAGCACAGCATGGGGACAGAGTGCCAGCTGAATGACAAGCAGGGTGCCAAGTGTGGGTCCCACCTGCCACCGACATGGAGGTATTGCAAAAACGGGAAGGCCCGGGCCCACACCTGCACCAGGGCCAGCGGACCCACATAGAAGCTCTGGTACTTGAAGGGGACATGTGTGGTCTCCCGGGGTCGCAGGTAGAGCTGGGGGGCCAGGCTGCTGCGCAGGTGGAACATGTCCTCCTCCAGCGGTGTGTGCAAGCCAGCAGCATCTTTGAAGTACCTCCACTCCCGGCTGTCCAGGATGATGCTGTGGGGGCAATGGTGAGGCCCAGGGCTGCAGGGAGGACCCACCACCCCCAGAGCAACCTGGGGCAAGCAGGAATCTGCTGGCACAGACCCCGCAAGTAGCCCTGCAGGAGCTGTCACCTGAGCTCAGGGTTGTCGATCTCAATGGTCACCGTGTGCTGGGTGTTGTGGGGGTTCTTCAGTGCAAACTCAAAGAACTCAGCTGTGCCCAGGGAGGCGTAGAGCGTGTGCTGCGTTGTGATGGCCAGGCTCAGCATGCTGGCGATGCTCTCGGCCTTGGTGCGCTCCCGGTAGGCGTCAATCACCTGCAGGTCCCGGGAGTGCTGTGCTTGGACACCCTGCTGGGCCTGTAAATGGAGGGGCCAAAGGGTGGACAGGACAGGCCACGGGAGCTTTGCTGCCCTGCCCCAGGACATCAAGTTTTTCCTGGAAAACCCCACCCTCCACCCCTGCCTGGACCTGCGGTTTGGGGGGACCACCCCATCCCCATGCCAGAGGGTCTCAGCCAGCACTAGAACAGAAAAGGGGCACACCTCTCCCTCCACGTGGAGGTCCAGATAGCACCCCAGCTGCTCTGTTCATGGAGGGACCGTCCTGCCTACTCCCAGAGACCCCTGGCAGCTGCAGGCTGGCACCCCAGCACAGGAGGGGAATTAAATTCAGCGGTTTCAAAGTGGAAAGAATTGCCTTAGCACTCAGCCTGGTGACAGCTTGCTACAGGTCCCCATCTGCGACCACAATCTGCAGGAGGCAGGGCGTCCCCGCAGGCTGAGCCCAGTGTACCCAGCAATCTCACCTTGTCCAAGTCCAGACAACCTGCCCCATAAGACTCGGTCCCTCCTGCTCACCGCCCTGAGAATCAACACTACAGTCCAGCCAGGATCCACAGCTGATTTCCTTCTGGGCCTTATATTAACAAGTGGGCTTGCTTCAAGGTCTAGACAGGGCCTCCCCGCGTCCAGGTACCCCAGACTGTAGCTGCTCCAAGATCGGCCCTATCCAGGCCGAAGCTGAGGGGGCCGAGATGGCAGGAGACGCTGCCTGCACTGCCATGGACATGACTGAACCCAGCAGTCTGACTTAAATGACTACAACACTAACTTGTCAAAGTCCAAAGCCCTGGCTTGGTCCTTGCAGGGTGGGCAGTGGGCATCTCCCCACTCCCTGGGAGCTGGAGGTGGAGGATGCCCCGCTCCCACGGAAGGTCCCGTGGGCATGTGCCCACAAGTCCCTGTCTGAGCAGCAAAGCCTCCAGATGGTGGTGCTGGGTCACAGAGCCAGACACAAGTTAGGATGAGGAAGGGACCAGGAGAGGCCATTCGTCACTCGGATTCCAACAGTGCATGGTTCTGACATCTGCCCAGTGGAGGGACCATGCCTCCTCTGCCCACCAGTGAAGCAGTCCCCAGGACGACACAGTGGCCACTTGAAGACACATGCAAGAGTGACTATTAGACTAGCTGTCCCAGGCGGACATGAAGGTGGCCACTCCTTGGTGTAACAAGGACATGACGGAACCTGGGGGTTTGGGGGGGGGCCTTCTTCCCTGCTCCTGCCTCCTTCCATGCCACAAAGGACCCTGTTGGCCTAACCTGCCCCCGCCACCCCGTCCACCCACAGGAGGTAGGGAAACTCCTGCTCAGAAAGTTCTGGAGCAGCATCCGGCCAGCACGGTGCTGCCCTCCTCTAGGCCCACCTGCCTGATGACAGTATTAGTGCTCGCCCTAAACCTGGCAAGGCAGCAAGCCCAGGGGTGCAACCCTACCTGGGAAGAAGGCCTGGCAGCACCCAAGATGGGTGTCTATCCCTAAACCCTAGGCTCAGTGTCAGGAAGCTGCCTGCCTGCCAATGTGAGCTGGCGCTCCAGATTCAGTGTCACCAATAGAGTCATTAGTGAAAGAGGTGACTTGTGGGCCTCCAACTCTGAACTCCTCTCATTTCTCAAGTCAACTCGAAGCCAAGGCAGAAAACAATGTGGCATCTACTGGCTCCCTTGGGATCCAGCTCTCAGCACATCGCAGCATGGTCCTGGACACTGGCTCAGGGACGGGCACGTTACCAAGCAGAGCAGGGAGACAGTGGGCCATTTGCTCCTTTCGCCTCTGGAAGGCGAAGCAGGTATCAGCCTGACAAGACACATGAATCTTGGGAGCCACCACGGTGCTGCTGAGTGGACACGCCTGGGCTGTGGGGTCACCACCGAGGGAGGCAGAGGGCAGCTGGGTGGGGAGAACCTGTCCCTGGGGGCCAGACGCAGCTACACTGCCTGAGGCTGCACAGTTACTGCATCAATAGACTCGTGTGCACGTGTGGGTACAGCAGCCGAGCCAGGGAGCCAGGCCACAAAGCAGAGTGAGGGCTGGGACCTGTGCTGCAGGCCACTGCTGGGCTTCTGTCACCTGCATCCCCACGGGACCCCCACTCCCGCACAAGAGCTGGCAGCTCCGTGAAGGTGTTCCCCTGCAGGCCAACGGCTACCGTATCAACAGCAGTCACTACGCGCTGGCTGCTGTCACACACACAGGAAGATGAGGCGGCAGCACCAAGTGTCCCAGGTGCTGCAGGATTGGGCACAGGGCCTCCTGCCTCTCTGAGGTACCGCCTGCTGCAGGTAGACTCTGGAGGGCAAAGAAACAGACCCTGTGTCCTCTGTCTGCTTGACGCTCAGCACTCAGGGCCAAGGCTGTCCCAGGCAGAGGACCAGGCAGGGCACAGCAAGCCAGCCCAATAACAGCACTGTCACAACACCTCTCAAGCACCGGCTGCTTCAGAGTTCTGACCCTTTCTTCAAAAGAAACTTGTGACGGCTCTGGAAGTAACCGGAACCTCCAACATGTAATCAGTCACTTCTGCCTCAGAATCCCGCTGGCTACCAGTGCAGAGCTCCCGCTCCAAGCTGGTGGAAGCTTGTAGTTGGTGACCTGGTCACTTCCAAGCCTGGAAGCTCCTTCTCTACCAGAGCACACTGGGTGAGAGCCGGCTGGCCAGACTGACAAGGACACCGCCACCACAGCAGCTCCCCTGAGGAGTCTGTCAGGGAGCCCATCTGTTGGCCGACAGAACCTGGGCCTCCAGAGGCCACAGCCCAAGCCCCACCTTCCTGGGGAGGCATGGTGTGCACAGAGGCCAGGAGAGGTCCCTCCAGAGCCCTGGACCCATCAGAGCCAGTTCACACGGGCAGATTCTCCACCCTAGCCCCTGGCCCTCTGGTCCTGCAGGCTCGGCCCAGGGTGCCACTCCAGGTCCTGCCTTGCTCTGCCCACCTCCTTCCCCACTGGAGTGACCAGGGCTGGTTTTCTGCCTTCCCCACGCACACTGAGGGCCTCACTCCAGTGGGGGCAGAGCAGGGGCGTGCTGCCCCTGACCCTGGAGGTTCTCGGGGTGGCTGTGGCATGGCCTTCTCTCCCCCACTTCTTCACTGCAAATTATTACAGGTCTATTTGGATGATCAGCCAGGAAAGGGGACTCTTTCAGTAGGGTGACTAAAGTGACAATTCCAGACACTTAAACTCCAGAAGACACAGAGTCACCCATGGCTTTCATAAAAAAACTCAGGTTCCAAGAGCACAGCTAAGCCAAACAGAAGCAACCTCCAGGGGTGACGACCAAGAACCAGCTTTTCTTAAAAGATTTCCAGAAAATTCAAACCTGAAAATTTCCCCTTGTGGCTGAAGACTCCTATTCTCTTTTGTCCTGCAGCCAGGACTTGGGAGAAAGCAGGAGAGGGCCATGCGGAAGGAGGCCGACAGACTCGTGGGTGGCCACAGCAGGCAGACCCTCAAGACCCTCACCAGTATGCTAGTCCCGCGGCTGCATGGCTCCCCTCTGGACTCCTGCAGGCGCACGGACCGCATCCTCTCCAGCTTGCGCCTGCGGACCACATCAGCCTCATAACCGGCACCCTGGGGCCCCCGGCCGCTCCTCACGTGGGTCAGCAGCATGGCGGCCAGCTCGCTGTCCACATCAGCTAGCTTCTGTGCTTGCACAACGTTCTTTCCTGCTGAGGTGTCAGGAAAGGAGACAGAGAGTCAGGAGTGGGTGTGCAGCCCACACTCTGTCAACAGGGGGTGAGGGGCCTCCTGAGCCACTTTATCCAGAGAGGACGCTCCTATCTGCTTCTTGCTTGCAGGTCCAGCCTGCGCAGGTCCAGGGTGCTGGCCCAAGGCCACCCCAGAGCCTGCTCTGCCCCACTTTCCCTCTTTCACCAGCCTCTCAAGTAAAAGCCACTCAGGACTCTGGTCCTGGATACGTGGTCACCCAGTCACCCACGCACGGGAAGCCCCGCCAGGGGCATCATCAGCTCTCACAGGCACGGCTGCATTGCATCCTCACCCCAAACCCATGTGCACTGTCACCAGCCAAGCTCAGCTCAGGAAGAGGGGGCTCCCAGTGTGTCAGAGGCAGAGGAAGCTCAGGTCAGCCCTAGCCCCAAAGCTGCTCCGAATGCCCCAGGGCAGCCCATATCCGTGAGCGTGGGCCTACTCACACCCCAAGGACAGGGAGAGCCATTGGCAGGTGACAAGCAGAGCTGGCCAAACCCCAGCAGGCAGCAGGTGGACCCGCAGCATGGAGGCGGGGCTACAGGGGTCGAGGAATTGCCTTCAGGCACAAGGGCACATATCACAATGACATATGAATCTCCCTGACAACCAGCCCCGGAAGGGCAGGTGAGGGGCACCCCAACCTAGGAGCTGGGTGCTCTTGACACACAGGCACCACCAGAAGTTTCCCTGGTGAAATCAATGCCCACGGGGATCCTCTGGACCGGGTTCCTCCTTCCATCAGATAAGCAGGGCATCTTCCCAAAGCAGCCCTCCTCTCCGGGTCACCCTCCATGCCACCCAATTACTACTTCTGGGCCCCTCACCACCATTCTATTTTAAAGCCAGGTGATTGCTTTTTAGAAGTCAGTTCAGATGCCTTTCCACTCCAAAAGAGCATTTTGCATGTGTCAGGGCGCAAGCATGCGGGAGGAAGCCCAGCCTCACATCAGGTCTGAGCTGCCTAAAACTTAACCTTCAATATTGAAATGAGAGTAGGCCCAAGACTCATGGCTCCCCAGGTCACGGGCCCTCTGAGCTGCTGCCTAGCACACAGGACTCCCTGGAAGACACAGCTCTGACTAGGGTTTCAAGGATTAGACGGTGGCTTCCCTACAGCCTTGCAAGATGGATCCCGAACCCCGCCGAGCTCCAACAAGCCAGGGCTCTGGAATCCCTCCTAGCTGTAGCTCCAGGCGAGTGAAGTCAGAGGACCGTCCACACTAGATGGCCCACAACGGTTTGGGACACACATGAGATCATCTGGGACACATGGGGAAAGGCTACTTAGAGGGCACTTCCCATTTAGTTCAAATGAGGAACCCGTATTCAGGTCTGTGGGTCCTTACTTCTAACGTAGCAGAGAAACTCCAGAGCTTCCCTGCGGTGGAGAGGACTTCACCAAACCCAGACCTTGCCCTCCACACCCAGCTCTTTCTTTCCCAAGCTCAGTCATTGGCCAGGAAACCAACGGGGAGTTTCAAACTTGCTCTTAAAACTCAGCTGAGGGGACTGGAGCTGTGGCTTGGCAGTTACAGCACTTGCCTGGCATGCACAAGGCCACAGGTTTGAACCCCAGCACCAGATACAACAAAGTGTTGGAGCAGTGAAAGCCACATGAAAAACTAGAGTTGATTCTTTCTCTCTTACAAAAAACAAACAAACAAAAAACCCCAGATTCACCCTGATCTTCTCATTTCCTCTTCCCCTACGGTGAGCAGCTAACCGCAGGGTCACCATCTCCCAGTGAAACCACACTGTTGGCCACAGGGCCCAGCCTGGAGGGACGTGGTGGGGACAGTGGATCCCAAGGACCCTCATTAGGGTCAGAAGCTAGTCACAGCCACCACCTACCTGGATACCCCACACACACACACACACACACGCATGCCACCCACTACCACCTCTGGGGGCACACGGCCTCAACTCACGTCTTGGGCTTCCCTTTGAGCAGAGGCTGCCCCCGGAGAAGTGACCAACTCCTTCGTTGGAGATGACCCGAGACCTGGAAGGTGGCAGTGAGCTAGAATCTCTCGCTGTCTGTTCACACGCATGACCTGAATGAAAAGAATCCAGCAGGAGACACTGAGACCAAGGGAGAGGCTGTCCTCAGGGCCATAAGCCAGCAGCTCTGGCCATGAGCAGTCTGGCCTCTGGGTGCCGTCTACACCCCAGCACCTGCCTCCCTGCTGTGAATGCATCTCCCAACTAGAATGGTGGGCTGGACCCCTGCCCTACCTCTCCAGCGTGCACCTGCTGCCACGCAGGGTGGAGCCTATGATGTCCCCAGTGCACACACATTTTATTTTTTTTGTGTGTGTGTGTTTTTTTTTTTTTTTGATACAGGGTCTTGCTAAGTTTCCCAGCCTGGCCCAACTTGCCATCCTCCTGCCTCCGGCTTCCTGAGTCACTGAGAGTACAGGTGTGCACCACCACACCTGCCAATCACACATGGTTCTCACTACAGGGAACATGTCCTGTGACCTCGGCCCTTGAAGAGAGCACTGCTGGAGGACAGGCCTTCATGTGCGAGGGCCCCAGGGGCCAGAGCATCCCAGCTGGACGCCCCTGCAGACACTTGGCCTCACTTCCCTCCAGCTGACACATGTGGGCCCCAGAGCCTGCCAAGGACCCGAGTCCCGAGGGAAACAGTGCCCCTGGGCATGACCAGGAGGGCAGCACCCGCAACACACATACTCTCACGCCTCTCGGGCCGAGGAGGGCACAACTCCCAAATGAGCCGCCAGTGGGTTCCAGCCTCGGCAGGGCAGCGTCAAACACCCGCAAGTCTGGCCACCCTGGCGACTCTCCTGAGAGCTGCTGCCAGCAGGGACCCCTGCACTGGGCCCCCTCCTCTGCCCCTCTCAGATCTACCTGCACCCTGGATTCCTCCTGCTGCCATGGGAGCTGCTATTATCAAGGTCCAGCTCAGTGCTAACTGCATTCCTGAACCAAATGCCTGCAGAGGTCACACCAGAGGGGACTGGCTCTGACCTGCCACCCGTGACCTCCTAGAGAGCAGTGTGGGCTGGAGAAGGGCAGCTGCAGGCAGACAGAGAGAGGCCCTCTGCACCCGTGAGGTGGCCCATGCCTCGGTCTAACCACTCAGCCACATCCCCAGCCTGGAGTTCCTTTTTGCTTGTTGTTGTTTTTCTTTTCTTTTCCCAGGGCTTCAATAAGTTGCTTAGAGCCTCGCTAAGTTGCTGAGGCTGGCTTAGAACTTGCGGTCCTCCTGCCCCAGCCTCTGGATTACAGGTGTGCGCCATGATGCCCAGCCAGTGGCTTCCAGCTGGAGTGTTTCCTGCCCCTCGGCTCCCACCAGCTGCTCCCTGTCACTCCTGTAAACCTGTAGTACGTACTCTCTCCTCAGGCTCCTCAAATTCAAAGCTCAGGAAGCAACTGGGAAGGCGCTGGCGCTCGGCTGCCTTCCCCAGCCGCTGCAGGGTCAGACGCTGAACTCCACGCAAGACTTCCCTAGAGGGGGTCTCAAAGCTAGCAGTGCGCAAACGTGGGCCAGGACCCTGCTCGTGGCCTCAGAAATCTGCTATCATGGCCAGGCTCTGTGGCACTGCTAAGGGTGCGATACAGCTCTGCAGCAGCCACCTCTCCTAAGGGAAGCTGTGCTGGCCAACCTCCCAGAGGTTGACCCACTGCACTTTCTCCTGGACCTTGACGCCAGCTCCGCAGCACGAGGTAGGGCAGCAGCTGTGGCCACATCTGCTTGAATCCCATGCTATGCTCCTCCCTCCACCAGGCTTGCTGAATCTGTCACCTGGTATCCCAGGGGTGCCTCCTGGGAACCAGTATCCTGTGGAGAGCCAGGGCCCCTCACACCACCACTGCTCCTGAGTTCCTACCAGGCTCCCCATCCCTACTCCAACCTGACGCTGAAAGACTCATCAATACCCCTCCCTTCCCTGGGGCCCTCTCCTGCCCTGGACAGAGGCTCCTCATTGCAGGATCACAATGCGCACCCTAAGAAGGGGAGTCTGGTAACAATGCCTCTTGGCTCACGAGGTGTGTGCGTCTTGTGGCCTTGTTTCTCTTCCAAGGTCCAGGAAAAATTCAGAGGCACCAGCCAGCACACCACCACCCTCTTCAGTCACCCCACAGGGTGCCAGGTGCAAGGGAGCAGGCGGCCATGGTGGGCAGGCGGCCTGGGGACAGCAGCTTCCTCCACATCTCAGAGCCAGTGTCAGCCCCACTGCCCTCCACCCCTGCCCCAAGGCCCTGGGTTCCAGCCCCCAGCTAAGGTAGCCCACTCTTCTGCGTGCCTGCTGTCTCCCACATGGATTCCCTGCAGGGGCCGTGGGTCCTAGGCTGACAGTTCCTGGCAAGTTCTCCGTCACCACCTGGGGACCCGAGCCAAGAACCCGTAGTCACCCATCAGGTGGGCACAGGGCACCTCTACTGCCTGTGGCTCTGCAGGGGATTCATCCCACACATAGGGGAAACCCGGAATCTTCTGTAGCTTCTCAGCCACCTTCATCTGATGGCCTGTGGTTTCCCAAGTCACACATGAGGAGGCCTCTGCTTCGATGAGCACTGGCCTGGTAAGCCTGGTGACAGTGACCTAGGAAGCTCTTTCCAGGTTAGCAGGAGGCCACATAGCTCAAGGGTGGGGACCACCATTCCTCGAACACTGGCTCCAGGAAGGTGGGTGACAACAACTGCCCCAGCTGAGACCAGCAGGCTCACATGGACCCCAGCAAAGGCCACCATAGGCCCCGCCACCATCTCCTCTCAGCACTCACACCTGGCTGCTCTGGAAGATGGGAAGAACCAGGCGAGCTGCACTCACATCTGCAGGCTCTTCCCAGCACTCACACCTGGCTGCACTCACACCTGGCTGCACTCACACCTGGCTGCTCTGGAAGATGGGAAGAACCAGGCGAGCTGTACTCACAGCTTCAGGCTTCCGGAGGGACACAAGGCTGCGCTTCATTTGGTGTCTGCCTCTCACAGGGGCACGTGTTTTCCTCCCTTCACTGAGACAGAGACCGTGCTAGGGAACAGGGTACCCACTACAGAGCCCCTGAGGCAGCCTGCGCTGCGCACAGCCCACCACCACCACTTGTCTGGCTCCACACCTGGTCACTTGCCAAAGTCCATAGCTGTCAAAGGCACACTTTGCTGCCATATGTCTCCCAAGGACACAGACTCTTGATCTACGTGGCCACCTGCCTGACAGCTGCCTCGCAGGGAGGAGGCTGCAGAAGTGACCGCTGCCTCGGTTCACAGCCGTGATCACCAGGGTCAAAGAAAGCAACACGGTTCTGGCAATTCCTGCAGGATGGTGACCGAGGAGGTTGTTTCAAGGTCAAGATCAGGTTCAAGGTCAAGATCAGGCCACCAATCCAAGACAGGGCAAAGGAGGCTGCTGAGAAGTCAAGGGCCTAGGAGGAGCAGCACCAGCCAGAGGACGATGCTCTCCCCACAAGACTCCAGGACCCTGCGCAGAGTGGCAGGTGCCTGCATTTTCATTGGCAACACCCGTGTCCTTGCTTGGCCTCCAATCAGAACAGGCACTGTGACTGCACCCAGCTCCATACAGGCTCCACCCTGCTCCTGTCACTCTGAAGGCTCTCACCTCCAACAGCCAAAGTGCTGGCATGCGCCTGCTGTGCTATGCACAATAACCAGTTTATAAAGAAATAAAGGCCATGCCACTTTTTCTATAAAAAATAAAAATAAAGCGAAGTTCACAGAGGAAACCCAAGCACAGCTGCAGGGACGCGCTGTGCTGCGCGGCATTGCCCTCTGCCGCAGCTCTCCCTCCCGCCACGCAGAGTCCCTCCCGCGGGCCATGACTCTCCTTCCCATGGGCTTATCTCTCTCTTGCAGGCAAAGTATGAAAATGACAATTCAAGATAACATACAATGGAGCCCATCTTTCTTCTGCAGATAAGATTTTTAGACCTGGAGTCCCTGCACACTTGGGGGCTACTGAATTAACGTAAACTCAGCCAGGGACAGGGAGGCAGAGGGCTCTGCAGCCCCCCCGGGCACGGCTCTCCAACAGGGCCTACTCCTCACACGTGGCTTTAGTTCTCCAGAAGCCAGGGAAGTCTTCTGTTTCCACTCTCTGGTTTCCAGGCTGCCCCAGAGTCTGCATTTGTGAACAGGCAGGCGGAAACCCCCTCCCCACACTTAATGGGCAAAGCTCCGCCAGCCTGCCGGTGCAGTGGCCCATGGCGCCAGGATCTGAGGGATGGGAAATTCCCTCCTATGGTGGCAACGATCGGCACCATCCTCACACACCTGGCCCCAGAAACTCAAGTGCCTCAGTCTCACCATGCTTTGATTTTACCCAGGGAAGCCCAAGCCTTTCAGAGCACCCTCAAGGGAGGGTCACTGGGTGTGTCACTCGCCAAACAGGGTCCCCTCTGGGGTGGCCTCGGGCAGGCACCTGGCCCCTCCATACCCCTACCCATCACGGTCCTCTGTTGGAAACTGGGCAGCTCCAGGCAGGATCATCCCAAGCCAGCCCCACCCCTTATGCACCCCATACCCCCAAGCCCAGACATAGGGAAGAATGGGAACAGGACTCCAATCAATAGCCCTTGGGACTCCATCTGCTCAAGGTCACAGTGTCCAAGAAACCATCCACTCACCCTCCTGAGCTGCCTGGAGCTTCTCCAGCATCTCTCTACGCCGGGGCAGCTCTGTGAACTATAAGTCCAAACAAGAAGCCTCCCAGCCCAGTCACCTGGAGGACTGTCACAGGATGACCACAGAGAGCACCAAGACATCATGTGGGCCAGCCAGAGATGGCCAATGCCCTGGATCTTGATGGGCGATCAGGAACCAGCCACAGGGGCAAGCTAAGGAGCTGAGCCAAAGTGACCTTCCTCTTGATTATCTCCCCCCAGCATGCAGTGTCCATGCTGCAGCTGCCCCCACACCCCAGCTAGGGAGACACGCCATTACCGGGGAAACAGCAGAGGAGAGGGCGGAACTCACCCACGTTGGCCAAGATCAGGTACAGCCGGCCCCTCACTACTGTGTGCACACCGACTGGCTTGACGCTGCCAAACCTGGCCACATCTCCACTCGCCACTGTCGCGTCCTGCTGGTACTCAGTCGCCACCACCTCGAGCTCATGCTGCACCTGCACGGCCGGCCGCCCCTGGCGGAGGAGGTGCTACAGAGGAGACACAGGTGTTCAGAGCTGCAGTTCGACCACAGCTTGCAGGTAGCCCTGCCATGGATGCCACTCCCCACCCACTGAGAAAGGCCAGTAAGTGGGGTCAGGTGTATGCACGGGCTGGAACCAAGAACCCCATGGGGAGATGAAGCAGAGGCCAGCTTCTTAAAAACGTGGGTCCTCAACATTAGGGTTCTCAAACTCTGAGAACACAGACCCACCAGCCCCTGGAAATATCGCCAGGCTCCATGGGGTAGAAAGCAAGAAGCACAGCAAGGTGGGACCTCGGCTGGCCCAACTCTGGGCACGCGGGAGTGCACCAAGACAGAAGTCCGAACTGACGAGCCGTGGGCACAGGGGCTGGGAGGCCAGCCAGAGCAAGGGCACACAGCAAAGCCCACAAGACCAGGCAACGGGAGCTTCAGTGCAGCTGCAGGAGGAGCCCAGAGGGCCACAGCAGAGGCCACAGGGGACCAGGGGGCAGCTCGAATGCGGGCTGAGGCAGATCATAAGGACCGTGCCAGGCTGGGGCAGGCAGGGCAGATAGAGCACAGGGGAAGCCCAGCTCCAGCAGAGCTGGCAGAACCGTCGTCACGTGTCTTCTGCTCCCCACATTTCACCGCTCAGGCGTGTGGGGGGCAGGGAGGGGGGGAGGAACTGCCTCATGCGCTCCAGGCCAGCTTGCGATTTCTCTATTGTGTGGCTCTGAGGAGTCACCTGCCTTCCCTAGATCAGAGCTTCCTCACACACATGCAAAGTGTGGAACCAGTCTCCTAATTCTACATCTGTCCTATACCAACAAAAGCGCCTGTCCCTGGGAGTGGAGTGCCCAGACGGAGCCCTCCCTGGGGCCTGGGCTTCCAGCCACTTCAGGACCTGCAGACCCAACAGTGCTTGCACCCACTGCCCGCACGAACAGCACACGCATCCCTAGGTGAGGAGCCTCAGAGCCACAGCAGGGGGAGATGTTGTCAGAGAATGGGCAAGAAGTACAAGAAGTAACATTCAGCCAGACGCTGATAGGGAGGAAAAATCTCTCCACCCAAAGACAGAGAATAAAGAAAGAGTCTTTGCACTTTAAATTCTCTTAGCACTTTACCCCCATTTTATCTACAAAAGCTACCTCTGTCCTGTAAAGGCTACAAGTTGCAAGTAACTTGTGTGAGGAACTTTTACAAGTTTTATTTTTACAAAAACTGTGTCTTCCATTTTACTGGTGAACCAATTATTGTGTGTCCTTAAATAGTTAACCACTTAGTATGTAACAAGAACTAAGGGCTTTGTAACCTCCTGAAGGGTATGAATTAGTGGTCCCCTCCCTTTGCCAGCAGACTTGGCGACAGTAGCCCTCTGGACCTGCTGCAGCGTAATTAAACCTGCTTCCTGAATATTCCTCCGGTGCCCTTGCCTGTCCTTTGCAACAACACAAAGCATCACTCTGGCCTCTCAAGCCACAAAAACAAAAAGGCTAATGCCCCATCAGGACAAGTGTAAGTAAGCCATCCGGCACCCTCTCAGCACCCTCGCGTCTGCAGAGGTTCAGCCTCGCCAGCCTCCCAGCCGTGCTCCACCGGGCTCTGCACACCTATGCCCCAGCTCTGCACGGAATTCTGCTGCTTAGAGCATGTTGCTGGGGGATACAATGGAACAAGCACAGGTGTTGAGTCTGAATTGGAACACAAAAAAGTGCCCTGGCTGCTATCAGCGCAGCCCTGGGCTTCAGCTTCTCCGGTAGAAATGCGGATCCACACTGACTGTGGCTTGTGAGCCATCAATTGCTGGCAGCAGCTCTTTGGTTGCCACAAGCACATGAGAAGAGTCGTGTGAAACCCAGCATCACCGTGTCAGAGCGGGAAAGCACCTGCACGCCCAGCAGCAGGAAGAGGAGCAGCAGCCTTGGCGCAGCAGGAAACAGGCTCGCCAAGGAACAGACACAGGCGGGCACAGAACACGGCAGAGCACACGGTCCAGGTCCCTCTCACGCCAGGAAGAGGGAATGACCAGCAGCCAACCACTAGCACCTGGAGCTCTTTGCTTCTCACCTTGAGTCTTGACTACAGTCTCACCTTGACTACTTTTCAAGTTAAAAGATTTTTCATGTTTTAACAAAGTAAAACTCAGTTGTAATTTATCCAACTCTGTTCATAAACATCACAGATTGGCTTAAGGGGCTTTTCACATGGGAGATCAAATGGGCTTCTGTCTCCAGGGACGACAGCAAAGGACACAGGGCTCGGATCAGCCGAGGCCCTCAGGGAGGCCCTTGCTGGACCAGCACAGGCCTCCCACCAAGCAGTGCCTGCCCTGGGACAACACCCCACCCTGCTGTTAGGGACGTCAGGACCAGGGTGGGAAACAGGCAAGTAAGAGCCACAATGACCCCATAGGGCCCTCACCATGACCCAGAGGACCAGGGGGCTCGGAGCAGCTGAATCCTCTCTGCGGCAGACCCTGCCCCAAGCCCCTAGAGACGCTGAGGCCAGGGGTCAGTGGAGACAGGGTTACAGGGGGGAGGACAGGAGACTAAGAGAAGGTGGAATGGCTGGATCTGTGTCTCAGGGCTCTGTGCAGGGACCCAGCAGGCAGCTGGCTGGAGTGCAGAGGATATGGCCACACAGGGTTGAGGAGGACAGAGATCCAGGAGCCAAGGGTAGGGTGCCTCCTCCCCTCTCCGCCCCCTCAGGCCGTGAGAATATGCCCCAGGCCACCCTATAGCAGTGGACGAGGCCTGGCCTGCACCCAGCAGTTGTCATGGCAGTCTTCCCTGAACCCGAGGGTCCCCTGGACACAATGGAGAAGGTCTGTGGAGAAGCTCCAGAAGAGTGTGTGGAACTGACAGGCAGGCGTCAGTGTATGGAGAGAACGGAAGGCACAACTGGATCCCAACTGATGAACCATGTTACACTTCCACGCCTTGGTCATTTGTCCATTCCACCTTCCAGACCATCTCTGACAGGCCAGCCCCTAGGTGCTGTGGTGACAAGGCCAACCTGGCCCTGCCACGTTCACTCTCAAAGGAGCAGAAGGTGACAGGCCCTGGCAGGCCAGTCTGCAGAGGAGGCCCCAAGCAGCACTTGGCCTTCTGTTCAGAGGATAGGGGACAAGGCTCTGTCTTTAGCAAGCAGGGAGCCCAGCACTGGACAGTGAGCGGCACTCCTGGGCAGACAGGCCCAGTGCTGACTGTCCCGTGAGCCACACTGGCCTGAGCGAAGACGTACCTTCATCTGGACGGCAGCAGATCCAACAAGAAGCAAGGAGTCTCCATCCCAGACGTCGACCTGCAGGGTCTGCTCAGCCAGGTAGTGCAGGAACCACCGCCGTTCGCCTGGCTTCAGGAACCCAGGGCCCACCACGTACCTCAGCTGCAAGCCTGGAGACCCTGTGCAGAGGAGGCCCCAGGAGGGCCCAAGTGATTGGAGCCGTTTATCATTTTTACGTTCTAGAGAGATCTCTGCTCTGGTCATGATTGCTAATTTCTGCTTCCATCATACTGATAGCTAATAAACACAGTGATCAAAACATCATAAAATGCCCAAATTAACAAAGCCAAGAGTCATGTTCAGAAGACTACACTGCTTTCCAATATACACAATAAGCTCCCAAAATAAGATTTATGGTTTTCCCCAAGTCATTGTAAAGCGTCCATGATGGATGGGGACAGCACTCTGAGGCGCTTGCCAGGAAGCTTAATTCCAGGCACAGAGTCTGAGGAGAAACACAGCTGACGTCTGCTGCCAGAAGGCTACAGACACAGACCCCTCAGATGGAGATGGTGCTTCAAGCCTGCCCGGTGGGCACTCAGCACTAAGGTGGACTGGGCTCCTCCCACCTGCCTATGGAGATGAGACCCAAGCTGACCACGGCCCAGCCTTCATCCTGAAGCAGCACTGTCATTGACTCGAAGCAGACAAAATGCCATGAAGTCTCCGTTAGGTAGGTGCGGGGGCCATGGTGCTGGGAAAGCCTGGTCAGCGCCCGTGTGCCCACACAGCAACTGCATTTATGAAGAGTCAGGGAGCTGAGCCCGCGCCTGGGGAGGAGGCAGTCTGCTCAGTCCTGAGGCTGACACGCAGGTTGGCCACAGGCTCCCTCTGTGACTCCACCCCTGGCCACCTCAGCCCCCTGGGGTGACCACAGGCCAATGTCCCATCTGCCATCCTCAAGACCAGGTGGCAGGGCTGTCAGTAGAAGGAGAGGACACAACCTGAGACCTTGGGCTTCATCCCCAGGATGAGTCCCAGGGACCGGGGACCAGCTGCTTAGCCTGACGGGTCAGGACAGAAGCCAAAAGTTGCATCGCCCAGGGTAAAAAGGCAAGCAAGGCCTCAGGACAAAGACCAGGGAGGAGCTGCCGCAGCCCCAGATTGGCATCTCCTGCTACCATTATGTCCCTCTCAGCAGCGACCATGCCCTCCCCTGCTCCAGGCCCTGCACAGACAACACCCAAGAATGGATATACAGGGTCCCTGCATTTGTCAAGGCCTGGGGGACCATTGTGAACTGCTGAATGCTGCTGGGGGTGCATGCAGGTGTGGTGTCACCCTGGTCTGGCCATCACAGGCCTCCAGCACAGGGGGTCCCAGCTCTCCTGCGCAAGTGCAGATGCCACCTCCCTGCCCAGCTCCGCAGAGCCATTCCTGAGACCCCAGCTGCCCAAAGTCCACCCAACAGGACTGCCAAAGCACCCAGCAGAACACCCTGTGGCATCCCCATCCCGCCAGCAGCTGCACTGAGGGCAGGTTCCAGGGGCAGGGCACCTCCTCCCCAAGCCACAGCCATGCCCTCACACCCTCCGTGCTGCATCCTGGAGGGATCCAGCAACTCCACCCAGCCCCACACCAGGCCCAAGTCTGGTGGTTCTTCTTTGCCCTGGTTCAGTCTCCCCCTCAACCCCCATTCAAGATTCACAAACGCCTTCTCTGCACAGTACCCACAATTCCCTTGGACAACAGATGCTTTCTAATGCTGACCACTTTGATTCATAATGAATGTGTAACAACCACAAATATCTATGCACCGAGTAAAGCAGAGACCCAGAGATGCAGGGAGAGAGAGGAAACCACAACAGCGATGGAGACCAGTCACCAGAAGACAATAACAAAAACACTATATAGAATCAATAAACATGAAGCTGCCACCAAAGGAAAATGCATGCTGTTTACTGCATATCCACAACAACAAAAGAATTAGGACAAACGAATCAAGCAGCTCAGAAAGACTGGGAAAATAACAATAAAGAATTCCAGAAGGGAAAATGAAGGAAATAGTAAAGATAAACACGACCCTTAACGAATCAGCAAAACCCAAAGGAGGGACTTAAAACCCTTCTGACAGGCTCAGAAGAAAGGGTGAATGGGAGGCCAGTCGTGGTGGATTCTGCCACCTGACCCATGAGTGGCACAGTCTATGAATGGGAGGTGCCCTGGCTTATGGGGACAGCTGCCGTCACTCCTGGTAGATTTTGCCACCTGACCTATGAGTTGCAGTCTTTGTCCAGACACGAACCAGTATCCACGGGAGACTGAAAAGGAGACCTGCGAGGAATAGCAGCACGGTGCAAGCTGGGTTCCAGCACCCTACCCAGAACACTCTATGATTTTAAAAGGTTGTTGGGGAAAATGTGACAGAGGCCACATGTTGCCCAGAAAGGCTGAAATGCTTATCACGCAGACCTCACAGAAGCAGTCTGCCAATCTCTGGTCTCATGGAACAAAACAGAAAATCCAGAAATATACCAAGTACTTGATCTGTGATGAGGCGGGGGCTCTCAGGAGATGGGAAGGCAGGTCAGGGAGAAGCCAGGCCACCACCACACAGGAAGACAAACCACAAGCAGATGAGAGCTCCCACAGATACGAGTCCTAGAGAAAGCAAGCCTGGCTCTCCGTAATGGGAGGGGACAGCACTCCCCTCCAAGGCTCGAGAACCGGAGGAAGAAAAAGACAGAGGCCCTGACCACCTCACAACAGAGTGCCACACAGCAACAGCTACCCGCGCACAGGAAGCCAGGACCAAGCAGGGGAAGCTGCTTGCAGTTCACATCAAAGATGAAGGCACATCTCGCTACCCAACAGAGAGCTCCTGAAAACAGGACAAAACAGATGAAAAGCCTGACAGAAACAGGCAGAAGACTCGAGCAGAAGTTTCCAGAACAGGAAAAGCATCCATGAATTCCACTTAACTTCACTCATTAAAACTTCACTGAGGCCGCAGTGATGGCACACACCCGTCATCCCAGGGACTCGGGAGGCGGAGGCAGGAAGATCACATGTTCAGGGCCAGCCTCAGCAACCTGGTGTGACCCTGCCTCAAAATAAAAAGGCCTGGGGAGTGTTTCAGCGGAAAAACACCCCAGTTCAATCCTCAGTACAAAAAATAAATCAAAATTAAATAAAACAACTCCATTGAGGTCTGTGTTATGATGTGCATATGAGGTGTCCCCAAAAGCTCGTGTCGATACAGGAATGTTCCCGTGAAACAATTCGACTGTGAGAGCTGCACTCTAATCAGGGACTGATCCATCTGATAGATTAATAATCTGAAAGGACTACTGTACAGGTATGCAGTTAGGTATGCAGGTGGGACATGGCTGGAAGAGCTGGGTCACTGGGAGGTGTGCCTGGATGCCCCCCAGTGCCTCCTCTCTCTGCTTCCTGCTTCCACAAACTGAGCAGCTGCCCTCTGCCATAATGCGCTGCTTCTCCTTGAGGCGGAGCAATGCAGTGGACTCACCGTGGACCGAGATCTCTGCAACCATGAACCAAAATATGCTGTTCCTCCCCTGAGTCGTCCTTGCGGGTATTGTGGTCGGCGATGTAAAGCCAACACAGAAATTGGCACTGAGTGGGATCGTTACTGTGACTAACCTGGCCATGTGGTTCAGAACCCTCTACAACTGATTTGTGGGGGGAATTTGGAAAAGCTTGGAGATGGAGGCTGGAGAGCCTTAGAATGTTGTAAGCAGGGCTTAATGGTGATTCTGATCAGAGTTCACCAATAGGAATGCAGACCATTGGACTGTTAAGACTGTGTGCGTGAGGTTTCAGAGAGGAACAGGGACTGGTGGAAACTGGACTCCAGGCCATCTGTGCTACATTCTGGAAAAAAAAAAAAAACAACTTATCTACATTTTGCCCATGTCCTGAGACTTTTTGTGAGGTTGAATTTAAAGGTGATGAACTAATTAACCTGGCACAGTAAATTTCAAGATAGCACAGCATTCAGGCAGTGACACTGGCATTGCTGGCAGCTTTTAGCCAGGTTTACAGTGAGAATCAGGAACAAACAGCAGAAAGGACAGACTTTTAAAACCTGCTGCTTGGCCAGAGAACAAGCACAGATAATGTTGGGACCAAGGAAGGTGGGACTGTTGGAGAGATCACTACCACTAAAGAGACGCTAAGGAGACTGCACAGAGACAACAGGAAAGATGCCTTGAGGGTGGCATCTCAGGGACCAAAGGCCACACCCACTGACAGCTCAAGGGTGTAGAAGTGGAAACTTCTTTAAGAGACCATGGGGGCACCCTGCGCACACAGGCTGCTAGGAAATTGTTTCCCTGGGACTTCACTTCACCATGCTCAGCCACCCAGGAACTCAGAGGCAGTCATTTTCTCAGAGAGGCCCAGCTACTGCTCAAGTGGGCAGGAGACCTTGGCATTGTCTGAATCAGAAATATCAATATAAACCTCCCACCTCTTCCCAGTGAAAACCTTTCAACAATGAGACCAGAATGCAAGCACCCAGACCCTAGCTTCAGAAATGCTGTCCCTCTCTGGTACCCAGGCTGCTCAGGCACACAGGGACACTGGGCTGTCCAGGAGTGGAAGGCATACCCAGGCCTGTATAGCAGGTCCCTTGAAGGGCCGCCGCAGGCTAGTGTGGGGATGAGAGCATCAGAATGTGGCAGAAGTGAACAAAGCAAGAGACCACTGATGCCTCAGGACAACAGCCAGACTCCTGAGACCCCACTGCCGAAGGAACTGCTACACCAGCCCCCACTTGGAAGCAGTCAACCAAAGGGCAAGCACTCAACTTCTGTCCCGCGCACTGTGGGGCCTCAGGGTGGTCCAGCCCTGACCCCAAAGGAAAGCTGCTTTTTGTAGGAAAATACAGGTGATAAAGGGGGTGGCCGAGAGCACTAGGCAGCTGCAATTCTGAAAGCTCCAGGGTGACAACACAACGCAAGCCTCGCTCAGCCAAGGTGGAACCCAGGAGAACCCTGTGGGCAGATGCCTGTGCGCAGCCAGCGGGGACTAGGAGCTCTCAACGGGAGCCAGTGTCCTCCCACCACAAGTGTCGGGGTGATGCAGCCAGCTAGCAATCAGCACCCTGACAGTGAGACACCCTGACTTCGGTTCTCTTGTCAGGATGGGGCATGAAGAACAATGCCCTAGAGACCAAGTGCTCTCACCAAAATCCCAGTGGCCAGGAACCACTGGGCAGGAACAAGACATTGCAGATGGAACTTTCTGCACACACTCGCTCAGGATCCTCAAAGTCACCCTCGTAAGGAAGAACAGAGGCTACTGTTCTAGACTGAAGAGATCAAAAGAAATCACAAATACCATACTGAAACTGATCAAAAACCACACACAGTACACAGAGGACATCTCGCCCTGAAAGGCTTACAGACTGCCTGAAATGTGGCAAGGGAGCTGTAGGAATATGAGATGTGTGTGCCGCAGATACAGAGGTGGGACGTCTCCCTGTCCACCTTCGCTTCCCAGCAGTTCTGTGGAGGGAGATAAACAAGAGCTGACGCAGGTGTCCACAGGCCATAGCAGTCCTGGAGGGAAGCCCAGGTGGGGCCCTTGAAGAAGGCCCAGGAAGGGCAAGGCATATGCTAAGGGAGACAGGTGAGCGGGCTCTGTGCAGCTGGACCAGGGCTGGCCCAAGGGGGAACACTCTTTGGCTGGAGCCGGGGACTGAAAGACAACCTTGGCTGACCCAGGAGGTGACGGCCTCGGTGCGTACACTGGGAAGACCCCACCAGAGCAAACAGCAAGAGGAGCATGCTGGGAAAACACAACACAGGCCAGAAGCACAGGACCCATGGGAAAGACAGGGCCCTGTGAGCAGCTGGAAGCACACAAATCTAGCAGAAGCTTTTGGAAGAAGCAAGTGTGACAGCCGAGGAAGTGCCAGAGGGATATCCCATTCTGACGGGAAAGAGGTAACATGAAGAAATGCCACCCACAACACACAACCCTGAATAACACAGAGACCACTGCCTGGAGGAGCCCAGAGCAGAGACCCCCCACTTCCACCTATGGCCCGTAGGTTCCAGAACACTGTGGAACCTCCCACCGGACCACGGCAGTGGGCACTGCAGGACTAAATCAGATGACATCACTCGGGTTTGGAAATGGCATTTTAGACACCACCAAGCAAATCCATCAAAAATAAGACTTCTGCTCTATAAGACACACCAGCAAGAGATGAAAGGAATCTGCCACGGATCAGGAGAAAACATTTGCCAAATACGTACCGAGTGAAAGGCTTGCATCCAAACAAGGTGCGCCTGCTCCGACATCTGTGTGAACAGACGCTCAGGAAAGAGGATGCGAGGGTGCTAAACACAAGGAAAGATTTCCACATCGTATGTCACCAGGGATCTGCAAAGCCAGACGAGTCTCTACCGTACACCTGCTGGAATGGCTAAAACCCAGAGCGCCAATAACCCAGACGCTGCAAGGTCACGGAGCAACTGCTACCATTCACTGCTGCTGGTGGGAACGTGACATGGTGAGCCGCAGTTGCTTACAAAACCAAATGTTCTGTCCCCACAAACAGTCCCGCTGTCACACGCCTCGGTGTTGACCTTGTGAGTCTGAAATTTACATCCACTCACAATCCCACAAGTGTTTATGACAACTTTATTCATAACTGCCAAACCCTGGAAGCACCCAAGATGCCCCTCAACAGGTGAATGAATAGACAAACTGGCGCATCCATACGACACACACTTTCAGCAACAGAAAGGAAAGAGCCATCAAGATCTGAGAAGACAGGAGCCTCAACTGCACATTGCTAAGTCCAAGAAGCCAGCATGCAGAAGCTATGTACGGCCTGACTCCAACTGCAGGAGCTTCTGGAAATGGCACTATAAAAAAAAAAAGTGGTTGCCAGGGGAGAGTGGGAATGGGAAGGGACGAAGATACACACACAGAGCACACTTGGGGCAGTGAGACCACCCTGTAGGATTTTGTAATGCATTTGTCAAAAATCACAGACTGGGGACTGGAGCAGTGGCTCCACAGTTATGCAGCTTGCCTGGCATGCGGGAGGATGCAGGTTCGAAACCCAGCACCACGTACAAGTGTCAGAGCAACAAAAGTCACATGAAGAAAACAAATAAAATAGATCCTCTCTCTCTCTCACTGTCCCTCCCTCTTAAAAAAAAAAAAATCTCACAGCCTGTGTGATACACGGGGAGCTTAGCACGAAGGCTGGGCATCAGTGAGCAGGAACGCAGCGTGAGTTCGTCCATCATCGTGAGTACTGCCCGCCAACACAAGGTGGGCCGAAGGGAACTCAGCACCAACTACTCAGCCCCTACTCAGCCCACAATGGCCCTGAGAAACAGAACTTTTCATCTGTTCAAAGTCATGCACCGCACACAGAACCCTGCAAGCCTGAACAGACACCTCGTGAAGCAGACGTGCACGTGTTCACTCAACAGCAGGAAGTGTCTTCAACTGTCTTGAGCGTGACCACAGGAGAGGCTCGGTGCTGACCCAACGTGACTTCAGAGGTCCCAGCCATGACTGGCCACTGGGGGCCATCTGCACATAGTTGCCCAAGGAAGCCCAGACCTGTGTGGGCAGAGGCCACCTGTGGCTGAGACTCAGCTACCCAAGAAGTAGGAAGAACTTAAAAAAAAAAAAAAACTTTAAGGAATTTTGGACTTTGACAAGAAAATTTGATTTTGGACTTTAATTTCTTTGGACATCAACTAGCAAGGAAATTTAATTTGGAGTCTTTAATTTCTGTCTGGGAAACTCATCATGGAAATTCCATGTCAAGAGCACCTCTGAGTGGCTGGCCTCTTCTACTAAGTTATCTCAATGCAACCATTTAATATCCCTGCAGAACCTCCGATGAGCTACACTGGATAAAATGATGGGGCAGATCTGGAACGGGAATGGAACAGGGACAAGGCTTTGGCCATAGGCAGAAGAGCCCTGAACAGAATCTGATCTGTTCTGCCGCCTTCTGGGGACATAAGCTGAACCTTACCCCACAGATCACAGAGGACCATCCAAGGAAAGGTGGTTGTCTTGGGAGAAGTGCTCCCTGGGGGGTTGGGAACCTCTCTGGTGGTGACTGGCCTCTGCCCCAAGGATGACATAAACTTCCCGGTTAAAGTCAGTGAGCCGAGAGAACCAAACAAGAGGGCAGTGCAGCCAGAGGAACTCCTTCCCCTGGTCCTGTGCCTCCAGGCAGGGCCTCCGGGCCCCCTCTCTGTCCAGCCAGGTTCAGGGCAGGAGCAGGTCACGCAGCTGGGGTGGGCAGAGGGAGAGGGCCAGGGCCTGGGCTGCTCATCTCCCGCTCCTCTCTTCGGGTCTGCAGCAGGCACTGCAGGCGTGGCAGGGTCGTCCAGCTCAGGGGTGGGTGTCAGCAGGCACAGCGGGCTCTCGCACTGACACGCTCCCACAGCCGCATTATTATGAACAAACATCATATGAAGAAAAGCGAAATCTGATCTTCCCTATCCCACTCGGGTAAAGCCAACCTCAAGCAAGACCAGGGCATGTGGCTGCTGTGCCTGCTGACCCCAAGCCAGCTGTCCAGCTGACCCTTTCTATGGTCTCTTTTCTACGGATTTACATTCACCTTCAAATTTCTTTCCTTCTATTTCATTGAGCTTGTTTTCCTCCCCCAAACGCCCTGAGTTAAACTCTTTTCTCTTAAGGCTTCCTAGACTGACTTCCCACAAGGGCCACCTGCATCTCACAGGCTTTCACATGCAGTACTACCCAGGCCACTAGTCTTAAAATTAGTCACTTGTATCTAATTCCTTCATTGGGCCATCTTTAAAGTCTGTTCCTAAGCTTCCTAAAGTTCACAGTTGGTAGTGCAGAGGGCTTCTGTGTGAGGGGGTAGATTTCTGGCCTTGGGGCGCTATGGTCAGAGGAAGCCACAAAATGAGATTTGATATCGACTCTCCCGGGAGAGGGTGAACCTACTTGGTGGCCTAAAGCACACATATCAGTGTTTGTAGGACTCAAGGGACGCCTGCAGATCATACACACCCTCTGAATGGGCTGTGCAGGTTCCCCCAGGCCCTCCCGCAAACTCTATTTTATAACACACTCATGACCCTGCTTCTGTTCCACCTGTCAGTTCGCTGAGAGTGGGCCCAATCACCTGCGGCTGAGGGTTTGCTGGCCCCTCCTCACAAAGCCATCCGCTTCCCGTGTGAGAAGCTTGCAAACGCAGCACTCTCCTGGCTAACCATCTGCCTGGCTGCTCCTCACCAGCCTCCGGTACCCCAGCGCTGCATCTGCCTTGTCTCCTCTTGATGCTGATGCTGTTGAACTACTTCCTGTGGGGTCAGAACTTGAACCTGACTTTTCCCACCTTCCACTGCCCACCTCGAGAGGCAGAGGTAGGCCTGGTCCCTTATGAGACACATCAACAAGATGGGAAAGTCGACCACCAACACACACAGCACGTTGGGCATGCTCCAGCCCACTGTGGGTTAAATGCGCCATCTACAATGAACCAGCAGGGGAAAATGCCACTGGTCTCCACCTTCAGAGGACACAAGGAATCATGCCACTGCTTTATCTGCCTTCTTGAATGGGCTGCAGTTCAAGGTGACCAGATGACAAGGGAAAGCCTCAGTTTGGACCTGGGGTGTCCCCAAAAGCCTCCAATGCTGAAGGCTTGGTCCCCAGTGCAGCAGCGTTCAGAGAAGTGATTGGATCATGAGGGCTCTGACCTCATAGTGGCTGGTGCATCCATGGCTCCATAAACGAACCAACTACTGGGCAGCAGTGGGAAGGGCAGGATGGGGGCCCAGCTGAGGAGGCAGACCACTGGGGAAGCTCTGAAAGGGGGTCTCTTGTCCCCAGCCCTTCCTGTGTCTCTCCCTGCTTCCTGAGTCTAGTCAGCCTCTTCAAAGAATCCTTGCTAAAAACAAAAACCACACCCCTGATCATACATCCAGCTCTATCTAACTCAGGAAAACGGGACAGAGGGACACCCTCAACCTCGGTGCCAAAACAAAACCAGACTGTGGGAGCGGAGCTCCACAGGACACGGGGATGGTGGCGGCCACAGCAGACACAACACACGGGGTAGGGTCAGGGGTCCACCCACTGCAACATGCGGACAGGAGCTTTGTGCCGACTATTATGGTTATGAAGTTACTGGAGAAATCTTAGCTGATGATCTTAAGGAACTATCTGCTACTAAGCATAATGTTATTAAGTCTGTGTTTTTCAAAAGACTCCTTAGCTTTTTGGGGAAACATAAGGAAATATTCACAAATGAACTTACAGTCTGGGGCTTGGGAGGCCCAGGACAGGCGCAGGTCATCAGTGTTGGTGCCCGGGCTGTGTGTGTTACCCGACCTGGGGCGGGGGGCTCTGCTTAACGATGACGTTCACTTGGGAAACTCGGTGCCAGCCTTTCACAATTGCATAGCACAGGCACTTACCAGGGTCCCAGGAGCCATCTTTATTGATGGGAACGAGGACATGGGACAGGGAGCCAGAGCCCATCTTCCCCGTCCCACCCAGCTCGACCAGCTGCAGCCGCGGCGTGGTGGCAGGTGGGAAGCGGTAGAACTGGAACGTGAAGTACACAGTCTTTGGCCATGGGACTCCTCGGTGGTCCTGGGCCGCTCTGAATCCAACAACAACACTGATTAACCTGGCAGCCACGACTGACCACCTGGGGAATGAGGCTCACTTGCACAGGAGACAGTCCCTGGGGGCTGGGGTAGGGGCTGCCTTGGTCACCGAGAACAGCTTTGCTGTGACCTCAGTGATCCAGAAGGACAACAGCCACATTAGGCACAGTGACCCTCCTGGCTTGAGGATGCTGTTCTCAAGAGCTACTCTAACATCTGAGAATCAGGCAAACAACACGTACATTTTAATTAAGGACAGAAGCTGGGCAAAGCAGGTTTCCTGGCATTTAGAGTGGCTCTAGTGGGTCCCAGCCAAAATAAAGTAAAAACAGACGGCAGCTCAAAGGTTCCCAGTACAAAAAAAGGATAAAGCTTTACGGAGACACATTTTATATATATATCAAATTATCACACTGCACCCCAAAAATATATATGTATGTGCTAGCTGAAAAATTTTTTAGAAGAACAAATTCATTTATTTGAAAAACAGCACGGCTCAGTCCAATAAGACCTGACACAGCATCTGCCAGGTCACAGCCCCATTCGAGCCACTCTTCAGCACAAGCAGCCAGGGGCGTAACGGACGGGGAACTTGAGCAGCTACCTGCTAAAGGCAAGAAACTGGAGCATGACTTCATTGCTCTGTAGACAATCCGATTCTTCCCTCTGAGGGTTGAAGTGCACAGGGTCTGCAGGGCTGACGGCTTCGGCAGGCCGCCGGCTGGCATCCAGAATCTCAGGGAAGCCAGAGGACTGCAGGAGAGCCATCGTGGCTCTGGAGAGCTGGCTTCCAGACCTGAAACAGAACGAGCCTCAGCAGGCAGAGGGACAGGCTGAAGACAGGGTGGGGCCTGCGGAGCTCCTCTGCAGAGAGCTGCTGCACAGACAGCACCGCTTGGTCCCGTTCCTCTCGCTCCACGGCTCACCTCCTGGTCTGGGTTCCCACAACAATGGGGGCGTGCAAAGGGGTGAATGGCAGCTCCTGCAGGTGTTCAGCAACTGAGGTTTCCAAGGGGGTCTGACTCAGGTCAGCTTCCAGGTGAGCGACCCTGCCCTCCAACGGGAACTCCTGTGAAACAACATGAGGCCTGCATGCGAGGCCAGGGGGTCCAAGGATGCTCAGATCTACGGCAGCTCAGGGCGGGACTGCCTCTGTAGGGTTGTCAGCCTTCACAACTGCAAATACTTCTACACTGTGATCACAGATACATCATGAATAGTATCAGGACCCTATGTACCATGCAATACTTGGGACATACTTATACAAAAACATTACTTTTTTTTAATGTGAAATTCAGAACACTCAACTGTGGCACCTCTATTCACATGGTAATCTGTGAGTCAAAAAGCAGCCAGGAAGGAGCCAAGTTCATCTGATGTTGAGATGGAAAATTAATACCAAAGATGTTTATGGAACAGAAAGAGGAAGCTTTCTTCAAATCTCAGAGCTAGCCAGTGTGTCTGGATGTTGCTCTGACCCCTGCGTGTCCTGAATTTTCTAGCTATTTCCTAGCATCTGCCTCCCCATTCCCTCGGAGGCAGGACTCTGGGTGAAGAGGTGGCGGGACCTCACTCGCAGCGTCCACTGAGCAGGGACAGCCCTCACACCACGTCTCGGGCAGGACTAAAAGGACTGCTTCATTAATAGGGGAGCAGGTAGCACAGATGCTTGGCTCCAGGAATGTCTGTAATGGGTGACAAACAGGGACTGCATCCCCTGCTCCCAGTGCAATACCGGAGGCACAGTCTGCAGGCGGGCCAGCCAGCTCTGAAAGCGGCTCCGCTCTGCAGGAATCCCCATGATCAGGGCAGCAAGGCCCATTCAGCTCAACCTGAACCCTCCCGTGGCCCGGGTCACGGGTGCACAAGACTCTTCTTGGCCTCCACAGAGCTCGCGACACCTTCCTGCTCCTCTCAGGTACAGTCACCACTGGCAGCAGAGCTCCGCTGTCTCAGGGAGACCAAGCCCAAATCAAGCACAGTGGCAACAACCATAGCTTTCCCCAGTCTCCAAGCACAGAGGTACAGTGTCCCGCCCCAGCCCCCAGCCCCACAACCCACATCACAGAGAGCCTTCCAATGTCCTCATCGCCTAACCAAGGACCAACATGGCTTCTAAATCCAAAACTTGCCAGCAGTCAGGAGGTGTGGAGCCCTGTGCGAGTACTCAGGCAGGAGGCAGGACGCGTGCACTTACTGCCTGGGGCTGGGGGCCTTCTGGTGACCGTGCGGTGGCTTTGGCTGAGTGGCACCGAGAAGGGGACTGCGGGGATGCTGCCAACTGGGAAAGTGACAACTGGAAAGCAAGAGAACTTTGTGAGACGTCCAAGCACAGTCCCATCTGTCGACAGCAGCCCCATGCACATCCAGGCACAGTCCCGTGGGCTACCAAAGGTCCAGACATATACACAGGCACTCACAAGCATGCAGAACAAGCCAAGGGACAGGGACAACTCAGACCCAGCCACAGAGCAGAGCAGCTCTGCAGCCTCCTGGTCCGTGGCTGCTCAGGATCCTAGAACCACTCCTAAATTCCCACTGGTTACACAGAGATGTGACTCTGGTCTCTCCCAGACCACGACTGAATGAAAATCTCACAAGGAGTGAAAGTGAGCAGATGAGGGATGTCTCCACTGTACTGTGGACTGGTCCCAGACCCTCTGGGATTTGCTCTTACCCCTTGACTGGACACATCCAAGGTCCTCTCTGATTCCAGTGGCCCATGACCCTGCCCAGGGAGCCTCCCACTAAGGCAAAGACTTCAGGAAGCCGCCATGGGCCCTGGTGAAGACAGCTGGGATGGACGTCATCCCACCACCACTTTATCAAGGTGACACTGTGGAGGTCGGCCCTACTGTCTTGTCACCCTACCTGTGAGAAGGGGACACTAACAACACCTGAATGGCAGGACTGCTGTGAGAACTGAGTAAGAATCATGGAAAGGCTCAGAGCAGTCCCTGGCGCATGTTAATAAATGAGGACCCCAGCTGGGGCCGGGGGCTGCCCACTGCTGGAGATGCAGTTTCCAGCACACTCCGTGTAAAACGCTTGCTTTCAGCAGGGACAGTGGGCATAGAGAGGGTCTCAGTGGGTGACTGTGCAGGGCCCAGCAGGGCATCCCAGGAGCCTCTGCAGGGAGCCAGGCTTGATAAGCTCCAAAGACCAGGAGGCACTGTGAGCCCTTCCTGCACTGTGGTCCCTGAACCCTCAGGGCGATTAGGCCAGCGGGAGCCAGGAGGCACACACCTGCTCCCTGAGACCCAGCCTGCATACCATGCCCACACTGATGCTGCTTCCTGGAGACAGCCCGGGCCGCTGAACCACTCAGCCTTTCTAGAAAGTCCACATCCAGGGTGACACTGTCCAACAAAGTCACCAGGAAGAACCAGCCGACTCTGACCTCACTCAAGATCATGCAGCCAAAGACACCCAGGGCCACAGGGGCACCTTAGGAAGCTCGGTCCTCCAGAAGCCCAGCCCAGCAGGAGCATCCACTGCCACAGAGCTGCCAACAGCCAAGCTGGGAAGAGCCACACTGTCCATACAGGACATTCCAGCACCAGGCAGACAGGCGCTGTGTGACCTAGTGTCCACATGTTTGTCACCCCCAGCCCCCTCTTCTGGCAGAATGGGTCTAGGGGAGGGAAGAGGGGAAGACTGCAGCTCAGCGTCTCAGAAACAACCAAAGGTCATCAGACCTGGGGGTGTCTCTGCCATCAGACACGATTCCAGGACAGCATGGCGTTTCCTAGGCACTGCTGAAGCTGCGGAGGGCCCCATACGACAGGGGGAGAGGGGACCAAGGACACCCAGCCAGTGGGCCTCTGCCTCAGGGATACACCCAGACCCGCCTACTGCTGAAGAGGCACAGAGTGCTTTCTGGAGTTGTCACAGATCTCCAGGACCTTACCTGGAATTCTGAAGTGGCCCTCGCAGGCCTGGACTTACCCCTGGTCCCACAGGTGAGTCCTGGGTGGCTGCAAGACCCGGGGTTGCTGGCACTGGGGGACCTAGAAGAAGCACAGGAGCCATCGGCCTCTGCAGCAGGGTCTCGACACATTCCTCCACCTTGGCTACACCAGAGCTCAACGGCAGCTCACTGCCATCCCAAAGCTCAGCAGTTTGCACAAAATGAGGCAGACGGCTCCCCCAGGTCTCACCTGGGAGAACGGCGGAGCAAGGCTGCGTGGGCACCGTGGGCCAACCCCTCCCCACGCCCTCTCTGCCACCTCCTTCCTTCTGCACCGGGTATAGTCTAAGTGAGGGCCAAACCACACAGGAGGATTTGGGGACGCGTCAGCTCTCCCGACACGTCACTCCGCTCCTCAGTGTCAAGGCTCACACACTGCTGTCCTGGGGGCTCTCGGCTTCGCCTGACCTCACAGTCCTGGCCCAACCTGCTGCTTTGTTACACAGGAGACTCTCCTGAGCAAACACAGCATGGCTACAGCCCAGCTGGTGGCCCCAACTATGCACATTCACCCATCCCGATCCCTGGGTCCTGCTTATTCCAGGTGCTGGCACGCTGGACTTCAGGAGGCCTGCCAGGAAGGGTGCAAGCAGCCTTTCAGGTCGCCCCTGGAGCTGACAGCAGCCTTCCACCCTGGAGAGGCCAACGCCGCTTCCTGAGGGTCTAGGGGACCCACCCGCAGAGCAAGCAGCTTCCTCCCATGGAGCCACGGCACCTACCGCCCTGCTGCAGCACAGGGGACTGAAGAAGGGCCAGCTGGGCCATCTTACGCTCGTTTCACACATGCCACCTTCTGCCTTCAGCCACTGTGGTCACTGCCTCCCATTGACAGTGAGGCCCAGTCTGGTGAGGCACCTATACCCCCTCACCAAAGGCCAGGTTGGGGCCACCACAGGATGTGAGCCCTGGGCACAGGCCTGCAGAGGGACCCTCCTGCTGTCCCTAGGGCACAGCCCATCTTCGTGCTGTGCCCCACCTGGCTCACTGCATTCCTCTTCACAGTGACAGGACTCTACCCGCTGCAAGTGGGCCCCACCCACTGAACTTCCAGAATCACTCACGCCTCCCCAGCACCTTGTCCAGCTGCAGGCCACCCTCCTATGGCCAGCAGGCATGGCATTGGCTCCCCACTCCTTGCAGCCTCTGCTGTCCAGGCTTCCACATGGCCAACATATGCCCCAAAATGCCAGGCAAGTGGCTCTCTCAGATGTCCAGAACCCCAACCCCTCACGGCACCCAGCTTGGGCAGACACATTCACAACATGGACACCTGTGATTCAACACTATGTCCACAAAGAGACAGCCATCAACCTCCTGCCCGCCCATCTGGGCCACAACAGAACCCCCACCAAGGACCACTTTCCAGGAGGACCACAAATTGAAGCAACACCCAGAGCTGGCTCTGCGAGGCCCCTCGGTGACAGGGCACCGGAGCTCCTTCTGCTGCACCCAGAACACCCTGAGCAAGTGGTGCAGGCTCATCCCAGGCTAAGGAGTCAGCTGGAGTCCTTGCCGGTGCAGCTGCGATGGGAAGGGGCCCACGGAAGGCAGTGGGGTCCAGGCCAGAAGAAGCTGTCCAACCTCAGGTCACCCAACTGCCCCACCACTCCTTAGGCAGTGCCACCCACTCCTTCCAACAAGCCCAGTCAACGTGGTTCCCAGGAGCCCTCAAACACTCTTATCAGAGCCCACACTTCCTGGAATGTGCTCACTACCTCAGGGGGAGCAAGCAGGCCAGCCACGAGCCTTGCTTCTTGGAGGGCATCTGCACCCAAGCTGGCCTCCAGCGGCACCTCTCCCCGTGGCCTGGGCACCAGCCGTGGATGTCAGGGTCCATGCGCAGCCCCCCACCCCACCCGCTGAAACAGCCTGAAGGCAAAAGGGACAGCTGCCATCACAGCTCTGCTGTGTTCCAACTGAAGTGGGGACTCCTCCACAGGCTGGCTGTGGTAAGGAGGAGGAACCGCGGGAAATGGCCCCATTACCTTCAGCTAAGAGAAAGCTAGCACTCAGGAGCCGGCTTCTGAGCATCCTCAGAGCAGGAGAAGCCGCCACATGCTGAGAGGCTCCTCCACCCAGGCACGTCAGAACTTTCCTGTGCGCCCCCCAGCCTCAGCCGTGGGCACCGTGTGGTGTCTCTTTTCAGGTGCTTCTTTATACTATGACTTACTATGCAATTTCACCTTCCAAGGCAGAAAAAGCCTAATAGAGGCTCTGGCAGTCCTTTTAAAAGACAGCTGTTGTGAGTCCAGGGCGAGAGGGTCCAAATCCATATCTCCCAGCTCAGAAGGAACACGGGAACCTCACAGTGACTTGGTTTCAGATCCTGTCCTCTTCCTCAGACAGAGTAGTCATTGGCTAAGCTGCTGTCCCACTGAAGAAAGTCATGTGCCCAGGCAGCACCCGGGACCTCCTGCTCAACAGCCAGCTTAGTAGGAAAGCCCAACTCCCCAGCACTCGAGGGGCCAGGGTGAGCTGGCAACCCCTGACCAGCAAGCTGGACCCAGGGCCACAGCCGTGTGCCCCCACGGACCCATGCAGACATGACCAAGGCCACCCAAGAGCGAAACCCCATAAGGGCACCAAGGGCTCCTGAAAACAGGCGCCTGAATAAGAGCCGCCACGTCCCTGTGCAGGACAGTGGAGGAGGCTGGCCAGTGGGCCAACGCAGGAGGGCAGTGGTGACAAGTTTAAAGTGAAAAGAGGGGGAGGCTGCCACTAGGCACCACAGAAAGGAAAGAGGGCGAGGAGCCCTGCAGGAGGCTACTGGGAACCCGCAGGAGCTGGGCGTGGAAGAAAGGGCTCCCCCTGCTCCTGTGAGCCCGCACATCACAGTTACCTATAGAACGTAAGTGACAAATGTTCAGACTGGTGGTCATTGTCAGGCTAGTGGCTATGTCACTGCTAGAGCCAAGAGACACCTGGCTAAACCAATGACACCAATTAGCACGGGACTGAGAAATGAGGCCTCTCGGCCACAGCTGTCCGCTGCAGCTGCCTTTCCCCAAGTGTACACGAAGGCCGGGCTCCGCCCCCAGGCACCAGTGCTGGCCCAGCACAGGACTCGGCTCACACAGGTGCACTGGACATGAAGAAGAACGCAGGCACCTGAAGACCTGCTTTCCCAGGGTCACCTGAGCAGCCGCCTCGCCAGCACCCTCAGCTGCACACACTCCCAAGAAGTGCAAGAGGGACGAGATCAGCAGTCCCATTGCACCAGTGTAGACTGCCAACTGCAGCAGCCCCGCTGGAAACAACGGTGCCCGCCACTGCAGATTTTGCCTCCTGTCTGGACGCTAATTTTCCCCGACACTCCATTACTCTCCAATCAGTCTCCACGCGCTGCGAACCGCTGTCAACAAAATCTTGACTGTCCACTCCAGTTCTGTCGGCTTGGCTCTGAGAAGCCCAGGCGTCTGCACTTGTCTGATCACAGGCCTCAGGGGGCCAGGCAGGGGCCTGCGCTCTGACCCCAGGCTGGGCCGTCACACATCCCACCCAGTCACAGCCTCCGCCTTCTGCTCCAGGGAGGAACATTCCTCAGCTCCATCCTCCAACAGCACCCTGGAGAACAGAGCAGCAAGAGCCACACTGAGAGAACACCCTGATCCACCCTGTCCCAGGTGGCGAGGATTCCCAGAACGCACCTGAGCCCCTTCCTGAGCCCTGGAAAGACCCCAACAGAGGAGGTCCTGATTATGCACGCTGGACAGGGAACAGCAAACACAAGAAGCACAGCCAAGCAGAGGACGCTCCAACCACGCCTGCCGGCCCAGCAGGCAGCTTCCCAGAGGAAGCAAGGCTGTGCTGGGTGGGCTCTGCCCCTCCATCAGGCTGTGCCACCAGCAGCCACAGGGATCAGCACTAGAGCACAGGGCAGCACCCTCCGCAGTCCTCTCATCACCTCACCCACCAGGTTAACCATGCCATGGGGACTCTAGAGGAGTGGGGCCTGGTGTCTACCCCCCGACCTAGGGAGCCACTGTGCGACCATCTGTCCTCACAAGCTGTCCAAGTTCCAATGCCATAAACAAGTAAAGCAGAGCTAAGGAAGAGGAAGCTGGGTGCTCTCACCTTCGCCCTCCTGTGCCACAGGCTCACCTGTCTGACCTGCCTGACACCAGTCACCCGGCAGCTGGCAAGGGCCAGTACCCAGGGGAGAGCATGTCCTGAAGGAGGAGGGGAAGGGCAGCAGAAGGTTCTGCCTAGCAACTCGCTGCCACCCCCGCGAAGACAGGGAAAGGGCCTCCTGGGCTGCAGAGGAGCCTGGGACCACACTGCAGAGAGGGAGGAGGAAGGGGCGCCATAGTCCAGATGCAGCGGCTGGGATCTAAGGATGCCCAAAAGCAGCTTCCTGCAACCAGGCCGTGAAAACAGAGGATCCAACAGCACTCCAGACACCAAGGACTCCCAAGGCGAACCCATTACTCGTGGTTGAATGTCACTTTCCTCAGACTCTGACCAGGATTGGAAACGGGCACACTCTGAAGAGGTGGAGGGAGAATGCAGCAATGCCCTGGGCCTGGCCTCCACGCTGAGGATGTGTGGCACCCACGGAGTCAAGAACAGCGGTGCCCTATCTTGGTGGACCAGGCCCAAGTGCACAGGGGAGGTTCCAAGGCTACCAGAGCCCTGCACCCAGGCCACCTCAGGCTCATCAAAGCAAGCTCTGAACCACACCCTGCTATCCTCCTCCAACAATGCATGCCCTGAACACGCTCACATCCCACACTGACAAAGGGTGACCAAAAAGAAACTTGGTGGCTGGAAGCCCACCCTGCTGCTGCCAGACCCCGAGAGGATGTTCCTCCACCAGCAGCGCAGCAGGAGGCAGGGGAACAAGCACACCGCCAGTCCCAGGACACCACAGCTGCATGTGTCTAACGACTCCTGCTACAGGGCTGTTTTCAAAGCTATTAAGCAAACGATCCAAAAATTTGGTACCTCTGGAACATTCAAAAGCAGAATATGGGTCAAGGAAATTCCAGTTTACAGAATGTGAAGCCTGAGCGCCCTCTAGTGGCTCCATGCACTCTCTCCCTGAAGGTGACGAATAGACCTCTGCTCCCTGGCAATTTCATAAGAAAAATAAAAAGGATTATTCATAACAGAGAGCCAAAGTACCTCACTTAAAGTGACAGCCACATATCGTTAAGATTTCCAGAGGAGCCATATAAGTTGGTAAAATATTGAGCAGGAAACGTCTACATCATCAGCTAAGCACTCGTGGCTATTAAGCCTCTTAGATTGGGTCTTGGGAGGCAATGTCTTCAACGTCTGGAACCTGAGCTGGAGGCGATCACATTAACACTCCACGAATGCAGCGATAAATCCAAATTAAAGAAGCCAATGACATCAGGTTCCACTGTGTGGATCGGCAGGTCCCATGGTGGCTAAAGCACACAGCATGCTGCTGTGGCACATCTGCACACCAGCTCCACTTCTGATCCTTCCAGCAACCAAAGTGCACTTCTCTCTGCCGAGGATATGATGATCAATCTTTGAATTAAGGCCTGAAAGTGTGTGTACCCAGTAGCTCTGCATCTTAGGAAGTCACTGCTGCCCAGTGTGCCCAAGAAGAATAACCCTGGGCCACTCGCCCCATGGAGTCAGCGATGGGGCGAATTGCAGGCCCCCTTCCCTGTCCCCATGGCACTACCCAATCCGAGACCAGCTCCTCGCCCAGGTTTGAGGGCTCCAGAAGGACAGACTGCTGCTCCCTAGCCTTGTCCTCAAGCTGTGGGAAGATAGTCAGGACTCCAAGTATCTGCTCACTTAACAACTGCAAGGTGCAAGGAACACAGGGCAGACCCGGATTGCAACCGAGCGGAGGAGCAGTGAGCATGGGGAAGGCTCAGTCCCATCCTCCACATGGCCACCAGTCCCCACCAGCTTTACCCCTGGCCCCGAATCCACTCTCTTCTGATGGCTTCCCTTGGGGAATCACCCTCCAGCTCTGGACCATGCAGACAGGGGTAGGTGCAACCTCCATACCTCCTGCGCATGCCAGGCAAGCGCCATAACCGCTAAGCCACTGCTCCAGCCCTGTAAATTTTTTACTATTAACATGATAGATGGAAAATGACCTAGCATTCAATTTTCTAAAATCTTCAAAAACTTGAAAGGAAGGAATACAAAGGCACATAAAATTAAAATTGAACTGATCAGAAATAAGAATAAACATTAGTTCCCTAGAACTCGGGAACCAATCAGTAAAATCAAGTGCTAGTTCTTTAAGAGACTAATAACATGGTCAACCATGGCTCCACCTGATCAAAAAAGGACAGCTCACATGTTAGAAAGACACCAGAAAGGGTCTCCTCAGACACAACTCCAGGAGCGGGTGCAACTTCAACCCAACAACTCTGCAAGCCAGAGGAGGTCAGCTGCGTCCTTAAAGGCCACGTATTCTGAAGGTCAGCACAAAATGAGTGAAAAATGAAAGCAGACCAATCTTTTTTTTGTTGTTGTTGTTTAAGATAGAGGGACAGTGAGTGAGAGAAGAAAGAAAGAATCAATTTTATTTAGTTTTTCATGTGGCTTTTGTTGCTCCAAGACTTTTGTGTACATGGTGCTGGGGTTTGAACCTGAGTGCTCGCACATGCCCGGCCAAGTGCCATAACTGCTGAGCCACTGCTCCAGCCCCCAGACCAATGATCTTAAGAAGAGACCTAAGTGGCTGTCTGAACCCCTTCAAAAGGCATCAGGTTCCTGATGGACCACAGTGAATCTTCCAGACCTTCAAGAAGAGTCCTGCCTTCGGCTGGAACTATTCTAAAGCAGAAAAACATGGGAAGCTGCCTCCCAGAGAAGAAAACCAAAGCTACGGGCAGGAGTCTGCAGGCCCCATGTCACACTGTGTGCTGGGTTTCACTGGAACACAGCCACGTTCGTCCGTCTTCGTGTCATCTCACAGCTTCCGGGACACACCGGCAGAGATGAGTAGGCTCAACAGAGACCACCTGGCCCACGAGGCCTAAAACACTTTACTGTTTGACCTCTGCAGAAAGCAGCTGCTGGCCTTTGCCACAGATGAGCCTCACTTCCAGAAGCAGAAATCGGAACAAAGCTGACCGAGTCAAGGGTGACGGACAAGTTGCTTTCCCTCTCCATCCTTCTCCATCTTGGTTTTTAATAGACTTTATTTCTGAGCAGAGTCAGGCTCACAGCCACACTCAGCAGAAGGGCACAGTCTCCACACGCTCCCTGCCCCCTCTGCACCCCCTTATGCCACACTCCTTATGCCATGCCATCTAATACACCTGGTGGTTGATCATTGGCGATCTCTAGCGCCTGTGGTCACAGACCCTGGATCTCCCCTTGCTGAGTGGATGGGGAGAGGGAGGACGGCAGGCTGGGGAGAGCCAGACCGTGTCACGGCATCAAGTCGGGACACTCCAAGAGGAGGTGCTCTGGTGGCCACCCAGCTTTCAGCAAGACTCTGGGTCTGTTTCAGTGAATCCATGGTCAAAGGACTCCATCCACATGGTCAGTGTGCAGTGATGGTGCCAAGCAGAGGCTGGCCCCTGCAGGGCTTGCGTGACAGGAAGGGCAGCCGCTGCCCGCTGCCAGGCCCAGGCACCACGTCCTCCACACCCCTCTAAGCCTGCTGCTCATCTACTTCACATCTACAAAGCACCTTCCAGAGTCTTCTGTCTGATCTTCCACATCCTTGATTAACTTCCTGTGCTTGTTTAGCAAATGTCCTTCAGGCTGGGATGTGTCTTCCACCCTCCTTGTGGAGTCTTCTCTGGTAGAAACAACTTCATCAACGTAACGTGCTGCGGATCTACCCGTAATGGTGAGAGATAGCTTCACTCAGCTGGAGTGGAGCAGTCACAGCCCATCAATGGGGCCAACCCGCTCCCCAGCTGTGGAGCGCAGAGGTGTTTTGAATTCTTGACTACGAGAAAGCGTCACAACAGCCTCGATCCCATCTCCTTCACATGTGGCTCACTGTCCTCCAGCTGCCTCAAAAGGCACTGGGAGGTATGAGCTGAGCCTCGCGGAGCTGTGCTCTGAAGCAGCTGTGCGGGCCACGTCCCCCCACAGTGGTAGAGTCCCTCCCTGAACTCCATACTACTAGATGGCTGGCCTTCCCCAGGAGGACAGGGGAGTGGCTTCTCCTTCTATCTTGCACCTCTTGGTCTCTGTGAAACTGAGTGCTTTTCATACATGTATTAGTTATCCTGGTTTCTTCTCCATGAGTTCCCTCTTCACGTCCTCCACACATTTTTCTTTCTTGTTAATCTGACTTCTTGATTTGGAGGAAGTCTTTTTGTAATCTTTCATCTTTCTAATTTTCTAATTCTAAATTTCCCTGAAGCTTCTAAAGCTGTTTCCCCCCATCTGAAATCCGTGTTTGCACACGTACCAGGCTGGGGCTGGATTTTGCACTTTCCACATGGACAACTCATCAGGCCGCCCCACCTGCTGGCCGTTTCATCCTCCTTGTGGTGGGCAGCAATTGCTCCCATCCAGGAAGTCCACATCCCAATCCCAGACCCACAGTACGTCCGTGGTATTGCCAAGGGAAGCAGGCTACTGATCAGCTGACCCAGAGGCAGGGAAGGCTGTCCTGGCCCATCAGATGGGCCCACTGCACCCATGTCCATCCTCGTTAAGGAGAAGGAGGCTGGGGGCAGAGGCAGGGCGGCCTGAGGACACTCACCTACACCACCATCTGACAGACTGAGATTAAAGCCATCTGTAGCGACTTCCTTGCAAACTGACAAGGACTGCGTGGGAACAGAGGGAAGCCACACTGGGCTCGCTGGGTTCGAAGGCTCAGCTCTGTGCTCACTCACCTGTGGGAGACGAGGGCGGCCTCCTGCAGGACCGCCGCTCCGCCTTGGGGCCGTTGGCACGCTCTGGGGTTGGGTCCAGATGCTCCTCCTGGCTCAGCGAGAACTGGAACTGCACTGTCCCCGACTCCACCCGCTTCACCTGCAAAGGACCACAAGGAGAGTGAGGCTGGCCGCTCCCTTTGTCAGCACACCTGTCGGAATGACCCCCAGGGACAGCAGACTACCCGACCCAAAACAAAGCCTCAGGAGGACCAAAGCTAGCTGAAGCCACACATTCTCAGAGTGTGATCCGGCAGTCTTCAGAGCAGAAGACCATCGGTGGGGACACCGAAATCCCAGGAGATTGCATCACAGAATGGCATTTAGCCACCCGGAAATCTTTTTAAGCATCTGATAAATCTCCATGTTTTTATTTTTCAATGCCCACATACCCCTGGCTTTCTAGAGTTTAACACAGCACAAGTTCCCGACCGGCCCCACTTTGAGCCGCTGAGCGAGTGGCCAAGGGGACCTGCCTCACCCTGGCCACAGCCCTCCATCCAGCAGCAGAGTGCAGTGGGAACACAGTCACACGACATGTGCCCTCGGGGCCAGCTCTCCTGCTCAAAGCAGTGAGACTCTGCCTCTGCACGCAGCAGCTACGACAGGCCCCCAGTGGCAAAGCACCGTCTGGGTGGCTTCCAGTGCAGTGTCACGAGCACAGCTGCCCTGACACAGGCCCTCGGAGCTCTGTGAATATGCTCCCATTTCTCACGAGGGCTGCTGGGAAACGCAGCTGTGTGCATTTGACCTCATGGGTCGTGCCCCAGCGATGGCCACCTTGTGGACTACGTCCTTGATCGAGGCCAACCCTGCAGCAGCCCTCTCCACACTGACCAGCGCAGCTTCCTGTGAGTCTTTCAACTGTGTATGTAGCATGACCTCCCCCAAATTCACTGTCTTCTGTAAAAACCTTTAGACTCCTAATTCCACGCCTTTTCAGATAAATCTCAGAATCAGCTCGTCTGTAACTACAAAGACAAGCCTGCCAGGACAGAGACTGCAGTGCACCCAGCGGGCAGACGCGCCACGTCTCCCTCGTGTGCAGGTCGTCCTAGATCTCAGCTAAGTGGAACCGACGTGAGGACGATGGCCTCTGCAAGTCCCCAGCGTTCCATCCCGGGTGCCCGTGCTGTGGCGTTTATTTCACGGAGCAGGGCTGAGGACATGCACAGCCGCCTTATATCTGCTTCCCTGCTGTCCTGGGCTAGCACAGGACACGGGGCTGACTTTCCATGCTGACCTGCTCCCCCACAGCACCTCAGGAAGACCTGAGCAGACTCCCTGGACCTGACACGATGGCCACGTTGTCTACAACAGAACTGCGCTCCTTCCCCACCCATGAGTGTCCTTTTCAACTTTCTGCGCAGGGCTGGGCAGGAGTTCCAGGTGGGGAGTTGGTGACCTTCCTTCGTCCCCGACCCTGGGTGGCAGCACTGTTTTTCACCACCGACAAGCACACTCCTTCTCCCGCCAAAGGCCTGCAGTCCTGCCGTGCTCCTTCTGTGTGGATGGCAACGGTCACACGGCTCCTTCTGACGGCTTCTAGAGTGGGTGGCCTCTGCTGCCTCACTCCAAGTCTGATCACGCTGACACCTGGGCCGTCTCAGGGGTCAGGTCTGTGATGGCCTTTCCGCACAAGTGGGGACTTTCCAGGCTCTCATGCTGACTTGAAAGCCTACGCTGAGACTCTGAGGCCAGGGCACATCCCATGAAAAAGTACTGGGATTTCTGCTTGGCAGGACCCGCCCAGGGAGCCGCAGTCTGTGACAGCTTCCTGCAGGCCAAGGTTCCCACAGCAGCACCTCTCCCAAATCCTGGGCCTCGCCCCTCGGGTCACTCTTGCATGTGCTCCTGCCAGTGGGCAGGGCGGGGCTGGATGGAGTTTGGTCTGGCAGGCTACTTAGGGTCAGACCCCCTCCAGCGGAAGCCGGCAATTCCACTGGGTTGCTTCCGAGCTCCTCCCTCTGTGCTCTCCTGAGCGATTTCCAGTTCCCCAGGCACCTTTCAATTCTCCAGCCAGCCCTGCCCTGCTGTGCCCTGCCATGCCCTGCAGTGCCGTAAAATCCAGGGCCGAGCGCCTTTCAAGACAGACATGAGTGCATGACAGAGCGAATGCCCATCCGTCAGGGCTAGAGTCGACCCATGATGTCTGAAATAGACACACTAACAAACAGCAGAAGCACGTGACTCAGAAAACGAAGGTAAACAGTGTACGGTCCCCCTAAGAACTGGAAGTGGCAGCTTCCGGAGGTACAAATATCTTTAAAACACACACACTTGCGTGCTCAGGGGAAAAACAAAACACCGTCCTGATGTTGTCGTTCCAGGCAACAGCAGCAAAGCAAGCCTAGCGACATGAACCCCAGGGCCACTCTGTAACAACCCTGGAGCAGTTTTCCTACTCCTATCTTCTTCAGCTGAGACCTGCCAATCCTCCTCAGCTGTAAATCCATAGATCAGGGGCTTCCTTCTCAATGTCCCTGTGATGCTCAGCACAAGCCCAATGAACGAGTGAGTGAATTTGCACGAGGCTGGGGTGGGCCGTGCCTCGATTTCCCTGCATCTGACCTGACAGCGCCCAAGGCATGAGAAGATGCAGAGGAGGGCGGGTGAGGGCAGCTGCAGCTCTCGGTTCTCATTCACTGTACCCACTGAGGACCGCAGTCCTCAACCAGGGGCAGTTCTGCCCTCCGGGGAGACATTCTGGGCTGTGGTGCTCAAGGCTGCTGCTAAACGGCCACCAGGGCACAGATCAGCCAATGAGCAGTGACCTGGCCCAAACATCACCAGCACTAGGTTTAGAGACCACAATTCACAAGTGCTGTTCCTTGGGAAATGGCAGGTGTGACACAGTTGTGTCCCTAGGACAGTCAAACCTTCAAAGCACTGGTGCCCACCAGCTCACACACTGGAAAGCGAAGGTGATGAGGGGCCTGGACACTTACACACACACACGTGGCAGGCGGGAGCCTCAGGATCCTCGCAGCTCCTACACGAGGCTCAAGCAGCAGAGCTGGCCCCACAGAGCTGCATCATCAGCTGCCCCACACCAGATCCCCACAGCACCAAATCATGAACAACCACAGTGAGAAGGGCCCTGGCTGCTGGGGTGGGACTAAGGGGAGACCAAGTGCCAGGAGGCAGTGGAGGACCCCAGAACACCTCAGAGGGCTCGGCCGGACGCAGACAGTGCCAGAGCAGACCTGTCCAGTGTCGTGATCCTCGAGGCCAGCCATGGTGGCCAGGCTGCAACCCACACTCTGCAGTCCAGCTCCTCCTGTCACCTGCTCACGCTGGGGTCCAGTGGGAGGGAGTGACAAGCCACAAAGACAAGCCAGAGCTGGGCTCAGACACCTGGGTGGCACCCAGGCCATCCTCCAACGTGCGAAACACAGTACTGTGGTGCAGAAGTGCAGCCCCCTGAAGGGCACACAAGGCTCGTGAGCAGAGGTGGCCCAGAAGGCCCCTCAAGAGATGGACACATGAACAGAGATGTGGAAACCCCCAGACCAGCCACCCTGAGTTCACACGAAGGCTCAGCAGGCACCTGTCTCTTCAAGGGCACATCCAGGAGGTGAAAGAATACTGCTCAGAAACATCTGCAAACATCTGCCAACTTCTGGAAATGAGTGACCTTGCTCAAAGCTCACTGGAGAAGAATCACGAGAAGCAGCTAGCAGTTACCTCTTCGGAGCTCATGCTGGCTGAGGGCACCTTGTAGACCAGGCACTGCGAGGGGCTGCGCTGGATCCCACCCTGCAGAGGCAGAGTCACCCTTCCGGCACGGACGTCTAGTGCTGGGCTCCAAACAGCCCAGCGAACCATGCGCATGCACGCCAAGCTGGACGAAGAGGAGACCACAGCCACCTGGAAGTGAACAGAGCACACCCAGCACGGTCAGGACCAAGGCAACAAGGTAGGGAGACCCACGCTGCTGCCACATGCAGGATTTCACCAGAGCTCTGTGCAGCACGCAGTAGGACCACCCATTCCATGTCACCAAAGGAACTGCCACAGGAGGAGGACGCAGCACAGGAGGCACAGTGCCAATGCCCACCCAGGACCCACCAGCCCATGGGACCCTCCACCCACACCAGCCTCCTTTTCAAACTCAGCAACACCGACACCCTCCTAAATCAGTACTGTTGCTCTGACCCATTTCCGCAAGGCCCTATCTGCAGGTCTATCAATACTCTGTCAGTTTCTCCTCAAGAATGGCGTTGGCCTTGGTGCTACAGAATGTGCACGTGTGCCCAGCCCAGGGTCATCAGCACATGCGACCTTCTGCAACGCCATAGATGACTTGACAGGAAGCTGGGAAACGAGCACAGAATGCGCACGCGTGCCCAGCCCAGGGTCATCAGCACACACGCTTTCTGCAGCACCATAGCTGACTTGACAGGAAGCTGGGAAATAATGAGCCAGGGCAAATTTTATGCACTGACTCCTTTTACCCTCTCTGTCCTTGGCCAGATAAAAGAAACGAGGACGCTAAAGAAACTCTAGGGTTACCAATCACATTTAAAGAGAGTCACGTTCACAGATGTTGTTTCAGGGCTGAGCTCAGCAAAGTACTTTCAAATTCTCACTTTATCAATTCACTTTTAAAAACGTAAGAATATAGCCGAGCCCCGGGTCTTCGCCAGGTGCTAGGATGCCACTCACCCCAGCAACAAGCCTTGGGGTGCACCAGCTCACAGAAGACCACAGAGGTGACCAGCTCTGCACTGAGGCCCTGACTGTGGGTTCTGCAGGACGCCCTGCCCCACAGCCGTGTGCCCCTGAGAATGCAGGTGGACTATGAGTCCAGCAGTCCACCTCCTGACGCTCCCCGCAGACAGCCACCAGCCACACCACAGGGGTACGGAATGCAGAGTGCAGGAACCCAACCGAGGCAGAGGCCACAGGAAGCAGGCAACAACCTTCTGGGGAGCAATGGAGGCCTGACATATACAGCGGCAGCCACGAGGAAAGCAGGTACGCAGGGGTTCCAAAACATGAGCCACAGTTGCCAGGGTCCCAGTGGACCCTGCTGATCTGACAAGATGGAAAGTGACCAAGCCACTGTGATGGCCCAGACACCACTGCATTAGGGTCCAAGGAGGGTCCTGCACACAAACCTGGCATAGACAGAGGCAGGTCAAACCACAGCCTGGCCCCTGGGCCAGGTGGTCTGAATATAGACAAGGAAACGGTCCTGGCTTCACCCACAGCAACCCCCTCCCCACTGCCCCCCGCAGATGACCTCCACCCTGTTAAATCCTTTCCATCCCCGATGGAGGAAGATCCAGAAGCAGCCCATTACTCTTTCTTGCCGTGTAGCTGAACCTCCAACTATCCACTTTTAGATCCCAAATTTTAGATCCCTGGTCAGAACACAGCCACGGTCACACTCCTATTGTAGAGTGGGCGGGGAACTGAATCCCTGGCGATTCGAGGAGTTAAAATGCACCTCCTGAAAGCACCATCAGAGAGTCGGAAAACCAAGGAGCCAACACGTGCGACCACCACTCCCACTCCATCAAACAGAAGCTGCGTCTGCCTTTGCCCCATCCAGCCAGTGGAGTGACAGATGGCAAAAGGGTCCTGAGCACATACAGGGTGCCAAAAAGCTAGCGTGAATCCACTACTGCTGGGTGCAGTTGCTGTAATCCCAGCAACTTGGGAGGCGGAGGCAGAAGGACCCCTAGTTCAAAATCAGACTCAGCAACTCAGCAAGGCCCTGAGCAATTTAGTGAGACCCTGTCTCGAATAAAAAATAAAAAGGGCTGGGATGTGGCTCAGAAGTTAAACGCCCCGGGTTCAATCCCTGGTACCAAAAATAAAATAAAATTATCATAAACATACTAGGAAACCGTCACTAAAACCCTCCCAGGACTCAATGTCTAAGCCATTCTTGGAAACAGTCACCTGTGAAACACAAACGTTCATGGCACATATCCAAACGTCCACGCTGTCTGTGCAACTCCTTCCGTGTCCCTTTTCCAAAACAGGAGATTCTGATACCTAATTTTACAATTTCATGGTTCTTTGGGGGATTTCTGTTTTGTTTTCAACCAATATAAATCTCCCCTGTGTGAAGTATCTGTCAGTCATGAAAGTATTCATTTTTCTCCACTTTTGTCTTTAACGGGTTTAACAAAAAGCAAGGGTTAGTGAGCCATTGATGACTCTTCTAGAAGACCTCAGTGTTCCCCTGGGCCCACAGAGGCGCTGCAGATGGGAACCTCCCTAGACTCACTGGCCCCAAGCAGAAGGTCAGGCAACCAGGTCCATGGGCAGCCAATAGCAGTTAGGCTACAGGCTCCTCCCATCGTAAGTCCTGGGGTCAGTGTGAGATCAGACGGCTGGACGTGGTGACCTGCAGTCCCACCTATGCAGGAAGCTAAAGCAGGAGGATCATTTGAGCTCAGGACTTCAAGCTCAGCCTGGGCAAAGCTGCCCAGCTGCTTGATCACTCCTTATTTTGCCAAACTTAGATCCGAATTCATGCAAACCAAACCAAGAAGAAAGAAGTCCAAAACACACTGAATCATCTCCACTTAGACTTTCACCTATAGTAAACAAGACACAAAAGGCCAAGAAACACACTTGGGTTATGAGCCAGGTCTTGGAGCAGAAGAGACAGCAAAGCCACAGATGTGGTCTAGAGTCCCATTGACGGGCTGAGTGTTGGCCCCCAGAAGATCTGTCCCCTTCCTAATCCCTGGAACCTGTGCTTGTGTCTTTTTTCAGAACAAGGGTCTCTGCAGATGCAGTTAACCATCCCGAGATGAGATCATCCCTTAGCACCAAAGGTGGCCCTAAACCCAAGTCAGGTGTCCCAATAGGAGCAGGGCAGAGAGACTTCACCCAGAGCCAGAGGGAAGCATGCAGAGAAGACAGCCATGCGCTGATGGCGAGGAGATGCAGCTTGTGGCAATGGGTCAAGGACCAACCGGCAAGAGTCAGTAAGGCCCCTCCCCAGAGCGCTGGAGGAATATGACATGTGACCCTGGACACTGGCCCAAGGGACTGACTCTGGATCCGGTAGGAAAGAAACTGTGGTTGTGAGCCAGCCATCAGTGACACTGTGTAGCGCAGCCCCAGGGAACTCACAGTCCCCCATGGAGACATCTAGAACCTTATGCCACCTCAAAGGCTTTATTTCCTCAAGGGCTTTTTGCTCCTGCCCAGGTCATCATACCAGTGAGTCTGGGCACTAAGAATGCAGCACAGAGGGGACAGTCGCAGCCTGCCTGGGTGGAGGGGAGGACCACCCACCCAGTGCTCAGACTCACTGCCACGGAGGCCGCTTCCTGACAAAGGCTCAAAGGGAGAGAGCCTTGGTGAGCTGAGTTAAAAAGGGAAACTGCCACATCCAAATGTCTCCAAGCGTTCCCAGCAGCACACAGATCACGGAACACAACGAAACAAAAAGGCAAGAGAGATGCAGGTGCGTAACAAACGAGGGAGCAGACAGGCAGCAGCTCCCACTCGGGGGCAACAGGACAGGCATCCAGGTTGACCACTGGTGTCGACCTCTGCACACAGGAGCCTCTGCAACACAGAGCTACCAGTGGCACCCAGAAGGTGGCCGAGACCCACCCAGGGACACAAACTAGGGAGCAGAAGCAGGAAGTGAGCTAGGAGCCCACCACCCAGAGATGCTTGGCCTGCAGGAGCACAGCCTGGGGACTCAGCACCCAGAGGCGGCCTGCAGAGTCCCAGCATCTGCTCAGACACTGGGCTTTCTAGCATTCTCCTAAAAGGACACCAGGTTCTTGGCCACTGAGGTGAAACCCAGTGAAGGTGGTGTGCAGAGGGAACGGGCACTGCCTGGGCCTTCACCCTCCTTCCTTGCCAGTCCTCCAGTAGAGGGCACGGGCCAGGCAGCCCCTTCTCAGCCACCAGAAGAGTCGCCTCCCGCAATGCAAAAGCGCTTCCTTCTGCACAGCATCCTCCACACCTGCCGCACGGGGAGCCCACCTGAACACGATGCATGATGCTGGGGAGCAGCCCTGGGCACAGCAGCGTGGCCACAGGCAGAGCACTACGCAGCCAGAACAGGAGTAGGGAAGCCACTGTGACTCCCAGAGAGCTCTGCGGCAGCACAGACACATGCCTGCAACCGAAAACACACACAACCAATCATATTCATGAAAGGCGACCCGGGAGAGACGAGCCAGGAGCTGTAAGCTGGCTGCCACCGAGGCCGGGGTCATGGAGAGGAAAAGACTCAAAAGAATGAGACACTTTCCCAAGTTTGTCTTCTGTAGAATTTTGACTTAAAAATTTAAAACACGTTAATGTTCTATAAGTTGATAAGCACAGGGAGGGGCAACAACTGAAACTGACGAAAACAAGAAAGCAGGGCCCAGCATAACCCAAATGAGCAAATTCACCACAGTACGTGGACGAACCTGAAGACCACGAAGCCACCATGGGCCACGCTGGCAGCCTCGGGGCAGGGAGAGGCTGCACATGAGTCCTCCAACCTGGTGCTCCGGGACTGGGCAAAGGGCAGAGCAGACAGCACTGAGTCGCGCCCTGTCCTAGGACAGGAGCAGCAAGGCAGAGGCCTAGGACGGGACCAGGGTTAAAGGGGCAGCAAGGACCTCTGAGCTGTGTGTGCGGAACCTGGGCGGGGAGCGCTTAAGCACATGTGTGTACGTACTTGCACATACATGCCTGCTGTTGTGTGAGGACACATCTACGCTCAAGTGTGCTTATGTGTGCAAAATCTTCTAGCTCTGCCCACTGAAAGGGCTTAGAAGCAAAGAGACACCCAGCACCAGACCATGATTTCTAACACACTCCTTTAAAAAGAACTAGGGACCCTGCACAGTGGTGCACACCTGTAATCCCAGCCACTCAAGAAGCGAGGCAGGGCAACTGTGAGTTCAAAGCCAGCCTCAGCAACTTAGTGAGGCCTTGTCTCAAAATTAAAAGAGGGGCAGGGGCACTGCGGATATGGTTCAGAGGTACGGCACCCCTGGGTTCAATCCCTGTACCAAAATAAATAACTAAATAAAAAGAACCAGGGCTCATCCAAAACAAGGAAGGTCTAAGAAACTCAGTCTAGTGGAGCCTAAGGATATTTCACGGCTAGATGTAGGTGGCATCCTGGAGATCTCAGAAGAGGGTTGGGTAGAGAAACCCTGACCCAGTGGTAATGATGCAGCAATACTAGTTCTCAGATGCCGGTGACGCTAGTAACAGAGGAAACGGCGCAGGGCATTCGGGGGCTCTCTACACCATCATCACAGCTTTTCCATGAACCTAAAACTCCTATAAAAATGAGGTTCTTTAAAGAAGCAGAGCACGGGGAAGCAGGGCTCCTCACAGAAGAGCCGGTGCCAGGGCTGGAAGCACACGAAAGCAAGTGCTCACCGAGGACCACGTGGCCAGCCACACCTGTGCCAACTCAAGCACCAAAATGCTTTAGGGTCAGCATGTGTACAGCAGGGTCCACGAGTCCACGAACACCCCAGAAACAAGTGGCGCCCATCAGAGGCCCCAGAGCAGGGGTGCTAGGTCTGCACCAGGCATGGAGGCTGCGACCTGGGGCACAGCCAATAGAGGCAGGCATCTGCGTGGTCTCTGGGAGCCCCCCACACCACTCACCAGAGTAAAAGCAGCAACACCCAGTGGGACATGACATCGCCTGACAAGCTGGCCTCTGAGGGACATCAGTGCCTCTGATGTGGACCCAGAGAAGGCACGACCCACTCAGGGTTCTCTCAGGAAGCCACAGATGATTCCTCCAGAGGGAAGCACCAGAGACTCCAAGTAAGAACAAGGAGGGGACCACAACATTAAAAATAAATTCATAAACAGCTAAGGAAGGTTGAAGAAGTGCCCAGATGAAAGGAGACCCAGGAGACAAGGAAACTGGACACAATATGTGACCCCGGGCTAAATAGAAAGGGATAGAGACCAAGGCACTGGCTGGTGTTCAGCAAGCCATGGTGACAGTAGCACTTCAGTCACATAAGACCTAAACCTCAACCTCAAGGGTTATGCACTGAGCTCGCAGCCTCCAAGGCCACGTCTGCAATGTGCCCTCAAATCCATGAGGAAAAGTGTGAGTGTACATGCACACACCAACATACACACCACATGCACATGCCACATGCATACCACCCACACACACACTTGTACAAACCACATACAAACCACATACACACACGCCACAGCACCCAGCACATGCATGCCACACACACATGCACCACATGCATGTGTAACACGCACACCACATACACGCACATGTGCACATGCCATACGCACGTACAAGCACTGCCACATGCATGTCACATGCCTGTCCCACACACACATCACATGCACATGCCACATGCATACCACACACACACACATGTACAAACCACATACACACCACACACACATGGGGAAAGGAGGAGGGCAAGAACACGAGGGCAAATGCAGAGAAAGCCAGGGGCAATAGCAAGTGAAAGTTCTGAAAGTAAACCAAAGCTCTTCATATCTTTGCAAATTATATGTTTGACATTATTTCCAAATAAAAGATTTTTAAAGAAATAGTCTTACTATACCATCGTTAAACAAGTACAAAGTTAAAAAAATAAGGCAGCTACAGACTCTGAAAAAATACTCACCAAACAAATATTTGACACAGGATCTGTATCCAAAAGATATAAAGACAAAGAAGGGCTGGAGCGGTGGCTCGGAGGTTACAGCGCTTGCCTGGCATGTGCGCGTACTTGAGTTCAAACCCCAGCACCACATTCACAACAAAGTGTCAGAGGAATGAAAGTCACATGAAAAACTAAATAAAAATTGCTTCTCTCTTTCTCTCTCTCTGCCTGGCCCTCTTTCTCTTTAAAAAAATAAATAAAAAGTAAAGTCAAAGGATGAGACTGGAGTGGTGGCTCAGCATTAGGGCACCTGCCTGGCATGCACGAGGACCCAGGTTCAAACCCAAGCAACATGTACACAGCTAGGTGTCAAAAAAAAAAAAAAAACCCACACATGAAAAGGTAAAAAAGGTAAATTTAAAAAGAACTCTTTCTCTCTCTCCCTTTCTCTCTCTCAAAAAAAATAAAAATAAAAAATAAAAATAAACCACCCAGCACCAGATGGGCAAAACGTGGGGTGGTGCCTCACAGAGGAAGACCATGAATGGCTAAAAATACATCAACACATGCTAAACTCCTGGTCCCCAGGGGCTGCGAGCCAGCCCTGCAAGGAAGCAGCACCCGCTGCACGAGAATGCGAAGCCAGGGCTGAGCAACCCCAGCCCAGCAAGAGCTCAGGTAGAGGACCCTCACAGGGCCACCCACAGTGCACACCTTGTGTCTGGAAGACGCAAAAGGACATCAGCTCAATACTTAACCAAATGCTGGGAAGGCAGCAGAGGCAGGGCTGCCACCCCACTTTCCAAGAAAGCTTACGGACAGGAGAAACAACAGGCAGCTGAGGCCAGGGTGCGGGTACCTGAGGGAGGTGAGTCTCCCAGTCCAATGCCACAGGGAGAGTCAGAGCAGGGACTCGGCAGCTGGGCCCCTGGGGACCCCAGACTCAACTAGACCCCAGGAGGACAGTGACAAAGAACTCCCTTCAAAAGTCAGAATGGCCCAAATTCCACACGTCAGCACTGCGTCTGTCGGCACGCCTCAAAGCAAGTTCATGAAGACAGATCAAAAACGCAGTTAAACTGATGGAAAATCTCCAGAAACCACTCAAAGAGCCAGACAGCAAGACAGTTTCAAAAAAAAGTCAGTTTTGACCAACTTGGTCTTAAACACCTGGCAGGAGAGTTATAACCAAAGCACAGCCATACACAGGCATTTAAAAGGAAAGACTAATTTTTTTTTTTTTTTTAGAGAGAGAAGGACAGAGAGAAAGAGAGAAAATCAATTTTCATTGAGTTTTTTACATGGCTTTCATTGCTCTGACACTTACCTGTATATGTGGGTGCTGGGGTTTGAACCCAGGCACTCGCACATGTCAGTCAAGCGCCATAACCTCCGAGCCACTGCTCCAGCCCCAAGACTAATTCTTTTAATGTAACACAAAATGCACACTTGTGTCATTTCTCCCACAGGTTAATGAAACTGGGAGATTATAAAGAAATGGTTACAGAAGATACTACCAGAGTTACAAGTTTGTTCTAAGTCAGTTTGAGACCCACAAATTTCCCTAACCTCCTATATCGATCAACTCAATCTGTTCTTCACTGGTATGATTATTTAGTTCTAATATTTAAAAAGCCACCTTATAGAAATCAGATGGCATTCCCAAGCTCAAGGGGACAGCTATGCCATTATAAAAATTAAATGTATCCTAGCAACTCTACTAAGGTTTCTATAGCCATGAATGACCTCCACTCACAAGTAAATGACAGACCACACCCTAAGCTCTAAAATGTCATGGTCCTCAAAGGCTGACTGCTCTGTGCTAATTGCTTGCAGAAAATAATGGATTACTGTACTGCTTATTGTTCTAGCATGATCCCTCCCCCAGGTACACCATGTCCAGTCACCTGCCAGCTGCCACCATCATGGCCCTCTGGACGGCCCCTGATGTACAAGATGCCTCCATTAAGTGCCCTATGGCCATGGAAATATGACCCTCTGTGCAGCTGCCTCCCAACTTCTACCAAGGCCCCCAGAGAGACCCTCTGGAGACAACAAAGTGTTGGAGGAACAAAGTCACGTGAAAAAAAAAAGTAAATAAAATTTGCTTCTCTCTTTCTCACTATCCTTCTTTCTTTAAAAATAACATAAAAAAATAAATTCGAAATTGGCACCTGGGTCCCCTCCCCCTTATTCCCTATCTACCCCAGGTGCAATCAGCAGGGGGTCCCAGACTCCCTGCGCCCCCTCCACAGGTTTCTTTCCAATAAACCTGAGTGAGAAAGAGTTCTTCCTTCACCTCTGTCCTTACATAATGGTGCTGAAACCCAGGACAGGAAGATGGGGCTCTTACGCTCCCTCCCATTCCCACTGTGCTTTTGTCTTCGTGTAGCCCTCTTTACTTCCACTTCATACAAGATTTGAGATTCAGAGCACCCTCCAAGTTAAAAGCCAGTTCTCAACCTGAAATCAACCCCCTCCCAGGGTGAGACTTTGCAGCCTTATTGCAACGCAAATGGAGCAAGAGCTTTTCTGAGCTCTTAACTGGTGTCCTCTGGAAACCTCATTCTTGCCTCTCCCCTTTTTCTGTCTGGCCAGACCTCCAGATCACAGACTTATTCTCTGGGTCCCTTACAGAAGAACTGTGCTAGAGACTCCTTCATTTCCAGACCCCAGGGCTCCTCATCTTGGAACCAGAGTTGGGGACGTCCTCTCACTCCCAGGTGATCCGGCTCTGCCCCAAGGTGGCAAGGAGTTAGTTAACGGAGGACACTTTGTTTTCTCCTGTAACCTTCATCACACCTCTCCACTACTCAATGGCCTGAATTTGGAATTCAGGACCTTTGATCCAAAAATATTAACAGATCTTGGTAATTTCCTACAACAAAATGGCAAACAGTCTGAACCAGGACTGGTGTTTCAAGGTTCCCACCAAGGGTGTCTCCTCTGGGCCTTCCCTTGACCTTGACCAGGTCTGTCTCTCCTCTCCTCTTCCTTCTCTCCCTCCCTCCGTCCCTCTCTCTCTCTCCCCCCTTTCTCCTTTCCTCTTCCTTCTCTCTCCCTCCCTCTACCCCCTCCTCTCCTCTTCCTTCTCTTTCTCCTTCTCCCCAGCCCACCTCTCCCCTGGCAGCTCCAGTAATGACCATTCACATCCAGGGACATCACATCCACCACAGGCCACAACCTACCATAACCTACCAGGTGAGAGACTCCCTCTGACTCTTCTGGATTCCTGGTTTTCTCCTCACCAGAGTCCTTGGGGGGCCCTCCTCAATCCACCTTGTTCAGCATGGGACTGACCCCACCAAAGCTTCCACGAGACACCCCCTTGGGGTGCCTTCCCAAATATATACAGACCCTGGGTCTCCAAGACACAGCCAAACCTGAAAGACTGGTGTTACAAGCTGGACGATAGCAGTCACTGGCCAAAAAAATGGCACATTGACTTACAAATTCACAGAGATCTTTAAAAACTTTCCACCGCAATGGCAAATGCTCTGAGGTTCCCTATGTCCAGGCCTCCACTCCAGGCCTGACACCTCTGCTCCAGACCTTCTCTCTACCCAAACTGCTCAACTTTTCACATTCTTCTCTTCAATGAAAAGCCCCTCAAGGGATCCCTCTCTCCGGACCCCTCCCTCTTTAGGAGTTCGGATTCCTTTTTGTTACTCTAAATCCTGTTTCTTTGCTCTGTTTCTGTGTCTATGGATTTCGTTCCTTAAATTTATAAAATGGAACCCACCCAGCCATGCTCCATGCTGCATTTACAGGGATTCCCCCAGGGTCTTCGGAAGGGTGAGGAGAATGGACAGCTGCTCTATCACTTTTCTTCCAAGAGTTCTCTACTCCACTTTGTACACTCTTTCAAAAATACCAGGACCCTATCAGCCACATGGCTGCCAGACTCAAGATTCAGGGGAAAGGCTTTGCCGGAGTGAGAAGAGTCAATCGCTCTCTGCCTTAGTGGAGAGAACGTTGATCTGATCTTCCTTCAGTTTCCTCCCATGGCAATCCATTTAATTAAGAAATAAGCTCTCTCTTAGAAGTACCCTAATTCTCTGGCTGGGCTAGTCCCTGGTGTGAATGCAGGGTCTCTGGAGATGGCTGGAGCTCCATCTCCACTTTAATCTCCTTTCATGGCTTCTCACCTGATGGTAGAGGGAGGACCTCAGCAGCTCCTTGGATACAAGGCTGAGATAACTTCTTAGCGTGATTTAAGGTCTCCTGAGTCAGAGTCCTACCCATCAGTCTACCAGTGAGTGAGTTGCCCCTTTCTCTTTCTCTGTCTTATGTCAACCTCCCCCAATGCTAGGGGACAGACAGATGTGAATGGCGGGAACACCAGGATAAGAGAGTAATTCTATCAAATGGGCCCTAAGTGATGACCCCGCATGCTTTTTTTTTTCCAAAAGGCAATTTACCTGCAGGGGAGCCTGCCTGATCTAAGAGAACAGGCCATGACACATTCCTTAGCAAACTCCCAAAGCAATGCTAACAGAAAAACCCAAGTTACCCTAAAGGAGAAGACTTCTGAGACCAGATCCTGAAACTCAGGGAGTTAAGGACAATCCCTCCTAACCAGAATCCAATTAGAACCAGTCAGCATGGGCCAAAGTGACCTAGGGTAGCCATGGCAGTAAGGACTTGAAAGTCGGATGTCATCTTGCTGTCAGTCAAAAGTTGAAGTGGACGGGGCGGGTAAACTTCTCTGGGATTCCCAGTAACACTGGAAGTGCGGGAGAGGCGATATCTGAACATCTCTTGTTTATCTCAAGAAGCACTATTCCAGTCTCTTAAATGTGTTTTTCTATAAATTGTTGGTAAATGGTAAAAGAAGTTTAAGACTGCTTTGTTTCTGAATTCTATATACAAAGAATACAAAAGGTTTCAGCTGTGTTTCAATTAAAGTACTGTAAACTAAGTCTTTTTCTGACCATTAACTTGTTTCCTAAATGTGTATTCAAATAGATTCAGGAAAGAATACATGAGAAATTTATAGGATGATATTTTTAAGAGGCAAACATCAGCTTCAGAAATAAAACACTTAATATCTGTCAAGAGCCCTGCCTCGCCTGAGTTAAGACTCAGCTCTCACCTTATGTTTCCAAAGCAGTCTAGATTTAAGTTATTTAAAGTTAAGTTCAAAACATAGATTTTTGTTGTAAACACTACTAGAATCTTAAAATAACAGGGTATATAAAAATAATATTTCTTGATTCATAGCTATTATAAAAACTGATTATGTTTCTAGTCTTGTTAATTCCATTTTATATTTTCCTTGTAAAACTTTAAAACTGTTGCCTATTAGTGTTTTGCAGAAGTACAATTTCTAACAGAAAAACCTTAGTTAAGACACCCCAACACCTACAGGACAGATAAGATATAATACTAACTTCAAGTACTATTACTGATCCTAATTAAACAAAAGGGGTAACTATAAAACTATACGCATTAAAATTAAAGCCTAGTACTCCCACTTTAAGACTGGTGAAACTGGCCTGCTGGATGTTTAATACCAAAACCAGAAACCAAAGTTAAGGAAGTTAAAGAGTTAAGGAAAAAGTCAACATTTTGGCCCTTGCCCTGTTTTATCAGCCAAAATTCAGGGGACAATGGGACTTCTCTAAGCCAACTAGAGCACAACCTGCAAAGACCCTGACCCATCCTGGCAGATGGCAACACTGGTAGAGGAAGGCTAAAGGAGCCAAGAGGCTCTCATGAGTCCCTGACAGGAATCTCAGCTGACCTAGGAATACATAGGCAAAAAAGTCTTTCTCTCTCTTCCTTTCTCTCTCTCAAAAAAAAAATAAAAATAAAAAATAAAAATAAACCACCCAGCACCATTGAAAGACCCTGGGCTCCGCAGCTCTAGCTCCTGGTCTGAAGCAGGAAACCAACAGAAGAATCAGCAGAAGTATGGAGCGCTGCGTCCCGAGGTCGGGAAGGAGCGGCAGCAGGCGAGGAATGCAGCAAGGCCACGTGGATCGCTGGGGAAGGCTACAACAGGGACCCGCTCCGCCATGTAGGGAGCTGCCTTCAGGAACTGGCTTCTGAGGAAGAGCACGCCACTCTTGTTCCTGCACTTCTGATGAAGCATGAGACTTGAGAACAGTCCACCAGTACCTAACAGATACGTCATGGTCCCGAGTGTGAGCATGGCATTGGCAGTGAGGTGCCAACAGCCATCCCCTCTGCATTCACCTGGTGGACCACGCTGACACCACACGAGGGCTAGGGTGCGTCTCAAATCACCTGGGAGAACACGCAAAGATGACTAGCCATCAGCTGACTGAGCCAAGCCTGGTGATGGGGACATGGAGTCGTCGAAGGCTTCTCTCCACCTGCTTATGTTTGATATTTTCCACAGTAAAAAAGCATTTTTAAAAGCATATATTGGGGGGCTGCAGCGGTAGCTCAGCGGTTACAGCACTTGCCTGGCATGTGTAAGTACACAGGTTCAAACCCCAGCACCACGTACACAACAAAGTGTTGGAGGAACAAAGTCACGTGAAAAAAAAAAGTAAATAAAATTTGCTTCTCTCTTTCTCACTATCCTTCTTTCTTTAAAAATAACATAAAAAAATAAAAGCATACATTGTCAATATCCTTACCAATGAAATGATACTAAGCCCAGACTTGGCTCTGAATACTCAGAGTGGGAGGGTCAGCGAGGACCTGACCACCAAGGCCCTGAGAGCCTTGCTATGCGAGTCCATGTGCTACCAACCCTGCTTTGCTGGTACTTCAAGTGTCCATTTTATAAAGCCTTAGAAAAGGAAAGGGGCATAACACTCGCCTAGCACAATACATGAGGTCCTGGGTTCAACCCTAGCACTGCAATGAAAGAAAAGGAAGAAGGAAATTCAGGACCTTGCTTGGAAAGGCCTCATCGAGTTGGAGCCAATGCCTTCTAAAGAACTTTGGGAAGCAGGAGGGCACTGCAGGGAGATGTGCCCTCCCAGTGTTCAAGCCTGCAGAGCAAGGCACCTGGCTGGCCAGTCACATTCCTACCCTCACAGACTACACAGAAGGAAGAGGCCCAGGCTGGCACCACTGCCACCTTCTCCCCAGACACCCAGACCTGCCTGTGCAAACGTGTCCCTCACATCCAGGGACATTTCCCTTCAGATCACACTGAAGAAAGAACACCAGGTAGCAGTGAAATGGAACCCATCATCCTGAGTGATGAGCGCCCTCCACAAGGAAGAGAGGCACGAGCGACACTCCAAAGCTGGGGGCAACAAGGGTGCTGAAGCCACTGGCTAAGTTGTAGGACTGAGTGCCCTGGAGACGCCTCGACTCAGCACACACTTTGCAAATATGATCATGTCCAGGATGCAGTCTAAGTGAAAGGGAAGAGCGTAGAGCAACAGCAGCCACCAAGGTGCGTGTGAGGTCACACCACTGCCCCAAAGCAGGCTCCACACCCACACTGGGCAGCAGCACCCAAGGCCCCCAGGAGCCCAGGATGCACCCTTTAGCCCGAAGCCCCACCCCTCAGTGAGCCACACCCCACCCTAAGAGACAGTCCAACCCACCCCAGTGCATCTGAGATTTAGCTGACATTTCTGGTAATAAATAAAGCTGAATGGGACAACAGCTTCGTTAAAATAACAATGGCCCCGGGTGGGCTCTAATGCTGGAGGCCCTGGAATTTCTCCCTAATCAGGACTCTGAATCACAGGCTTCTGGGTGGACATGGAAGTCAGCGTGCTGCTGCAGAGGGGACTGCTGCAGAGGGGTCGGGAACAGAGGGACAACTAAGCTCAATGCCCTCCCCACCACCCAGGCTCACCCAGCACTGTCCTCAGGCCTCCACACAGCCCCATTGGCGGTCTCTCACTACGTGCAAGAACATGTTTTTCAAGCAGAAAACTGACTCTTAAGAAAAGCTGGTTTGGAAATCCACACCAAGGATGAGACGAGATCTATACACCGCAGATCATCCATACGCATCTCGCATTCTCGTGCTGATTATGACGTACATGCACTTAAAGTTCACTCTAACAAGCCCTTCATCACTGCTGCAGATCCAGGCTTCCCACGCTTACCATCATTAAGAAAAACCTACTCAAATGGCTTTATCCTTCAAAATCATCAACTCCAAATTATGAATTAATGCTATTAAGACACAAAAAACGTGTTGAACTACGTATTACTGCTGCCAACAGAGCATGCTCCTGCCAGGGATGGGAAATGACTCGCAGGGGCAGAAGGACTTAGAGAGCCGTGAGCCACCCTTGCTCCCCTACCCCTGCTCATACACAGCTCAGAGTGGAAAACAAAGTCAATGCCAGTGGCATCTGCTGGGCACCAGAGCCCATCACCAATGAGGCCTGGGCACAGAGGGCGATGCTCACACTGCCGTCCACCGTCACAGGGCTGCTGAACACGTACTCCAGCTGGAAGACGACAGCGAAAGCTGGGTGCTGGACCATCTCAGGCAGCCGCAGACGGCTCCTCAAGACCAAGGCCTGGTTCCCAGCGCTGGGGCAGAAACAAACCAGGGGCACATTAGGGTGTCAGCCCCACCCTGCCCTGTGCCCACCCCACCACCATGAGCAGGACCCCGAGACCTGGGAGCTGAGCTGACATGGCAAGTGCACCTAGGGTGCTGCCCAGCACTTCCATGCACCCGGCCCCCAGGCAACCCCCAACCAACCCCCAACCAGTGCCTCCTTGTCCCACATGCCCCCGTCAGCACCTCTTCCAAGGTGCCAGAGCAGCGTGCTGCCATGTCCCAAGAAGTGCCGCGGGGGGAGGGTCTCGTTCTCCAGGACTGACCTGCTGTGGAGGACTCAGCCTCTGCCACAGCGGGTGATGCCCATGGTGACATCAGGACAGGGGGTTTGAGAAGCACTGGGTTAGAGAGAGCAGCAGGACTTGCTGACCTCCAGTTCTCCGTCATTTGGGAAACTACTCTCAGGATACACCCAGACCCAGAGTGCCAGGGGCTCCCCAGGCCCTCCTCAGCAGCCACAGCTGCAGGTGTCCAGAATGCTAACTCCCAAGCGTCAGGACTTAAGAATGGGCTTTTTCCAGCTGCACAACTCTGAGGTCTCCTTCAAATGGGCATGCTGAGCAAGTGGAGAAAGGCAACAGAGAAGAGCCCAGTGGTGGCGCCACACCTGGCCCACTCTTTGGCCTTTGTCATGGTAATCCCTCTTGAGTCCCCACCCATCTCCTATGCCTGGGGGCTGTGCCATGGGACCCTGGGAGAATACCTGGTCCTGGAGAAGGAGCCTGCTCTCCTCCTGACGCTGCCCGAACGTGTCCAGGCCACATCCACCTCAGGCACCAGCACAACCACCTGTGGCCTCTGCACAAAGCCCAGGCCATTGTGCACGCCCACGTGCAGGCGCCGCTCCAGCACCTCCAGCACACTGCTGTCCAGCAGGCCGCCACCCTGCGAGAGGCACAGGGAGAGGGAATGAGTCCCACACAGCCAGGAGAAGCTCCAGGGGGCAGGTGAAGGGAAGAAAGCAAACAGGTGGCACGCATTTCCAGACGAGGCCCGCTCGACACAGATGAGTCCAAGCAAAGGGCACGTGCGCGGCCTGGCCACTGTCTCCTAGGTCGGGGTGGCCTTTCGGATAGCAGCATCTTCTCCGAGAAACACACCCTGCAGTGCCTGACTGCCAACTCATTCTGTCTTTCCAGGGCTTAGCTGACAATGCTCAAGATGCAGCAACCTCCTACGCACAGGCCTTAGCCCCCAACCCTCCCCAGAGACAGGGAGACACACAATGGAGAGGCGCCCGGAGGCACAGCACACCAGCTTCAATGCTGTCCCCCAGAGACTTGCAGCCCGGCAGGAGAGGGTAGGGCGTTCACTCAGGCAGAAAGTCATGAACCAGCACAAATGAATCTGCCCCAAAGTGACCACCAGATAGTAAACTGCTTCATCTAACCCGTGAACAGGTGTTCCTCCGGGCCTCTTGTGCCTATTAAATTATGCGAACCTTGCAGAGGGATCTCTGAATTTTCCAGGGTTCTTTGCTGCCCGTTAATCAAGTTGAATCGACCTAAATTCAGCATAGGAGTCTCTGGACAGTGAAAACAACTATGGCGATGACCACGTCTGCCAGCGGGATGGGAAGAAAAACACAAACCCAGTAAAACACGGAGGGAAGCCATCTCGTGGGAAGAGGCAAACAACCACACTGCCCTTAAACAGTCTCTGCCTTCCCACGATCTGCTCTGGAAAGTCAAGAAGAGCTGAAACTGCCTGGGAAAGGCCCTGCCGTGCCGGCTACCTCTCCATGCTTGCCTTTACGTGAGAGCACATTCAGCAGAACTGCTTTCAAGAACAGGAGGAGCAAAACAGGCCAGCTTGCTCATGCTCATGGAATTAAAAACTTGCCAAATTTGCAGACCACAGTAATGGGGACCAAATGACAAGGTCACTCATTCCCACGACACTCAAGACTATAGCCCTGCCATGGTCACCTCACACAGCATGGTGCACCAACAACAACCCATCTGCAGGCACAAACATACCCTAGAGGGGACAGAGGACAGTCTTGGACAGAGAAGAAAGCCAGGTGCTCCCAAAGAGGCACAGCACACTGGAGAAGTGAAGACTGGATGGAGAGAAAGGGACATGCCCTGGAAGACACACAGCCATCCTAGACAGTCAGGTTTGCCCTGGAACCTGATGCCTAAGTGGAGTCGCAGGAGGGTCTGCAGGAAGAACACCCAGCAAAGTGTGCTGTGTGTCCAAAGGCCCAGTGGCCAGCACGAGCCTACAGTGAGCCCGGGGAGAGGCTCCGTGAGGTGGGGAAGCCAGAGAGACCAAATGCCACATCTCCCAGGTCTTGCATGCAAGAGTGCCCAGGTGTCAGTACAAGGGCAGTGAGAAGCCAGAGCCAGCAGAGGTGTTGGCAGGAGGAAAGGCTGTACATTGTGCTTCCAAAGACCACTATGGCCTCCAGCTGACCTGCCAGGTACCTGCAGATGACCAAGGAGCTGTCACCTCCTGCTCTGGATTCCACCAAGAGCCAGGGCACATGCAGAGCAGAGTCCTAACGGCCCGACCTGAAAGCAGCCCAGAGGTCCATCAACAGGATGGAAGGACACGTGGCAGGAACTCATGGGGAGAAATGCCACACAGCAAAGACAGTGAGCACAGGCTGCTCTGACCACCAAACGACAGCCCCGCACGGTGCCTGGCAGGAGACAGACACAAAGAGAAGGCAAGAAGGAAGGTGAGAAGCAGGCGGGCTGACACCACCAAGCATCTACAGTGGCAAACTAGGACAAGCAGCAACACAGGTGCAGGGGGCCTCTCCTCTGCCAAGTCCTGCGTCCTGCTGCAGGGTGGCAGGCACAAGGACATGCCACATCAGCCTCATGGCCCTCTGTGGCAGAACCATTTCCTTCCTTTGTCGAAAGTGAAGGCTCTGTCCCAGGAGGGGCAAGAAGCAGTCCTCCTAGTCCAGCTCTGCTGGCCCGTCCTCCCATCCCTTGGAGCTGAGACCAACAGGGCCACCCTTTTTCCCTGCGGGCAGCTTCCATGTGGCCATCAGCTAAGAAGCCAGGCCCGGGCGGAACAAAACAGTGCATGGAGCACCTCCTGTTCCTAGGCTACGTGGTGAGGAACAGAAGGCCAGGCCAGGCAGGCCCTACTCTGACAGCATCTGGGACAAAGGAAGCAGCAAGAACCCCCCACAGAGGTTGAGGGTCTCTCTGCATGAACCAGCTGTGTGCAGACATTGGAGAATACTCGCAGGCAGGGGGGCAAGGACTCAGATGGTCCTCGCACCCGGGTCTCATCACCTATAAGTGGTCACAGTAGGACAGAAAGAGACCTCAGTGCACCCTGCGATGGGACAGCCTGAGCAGTGTGAGGAGACACGGTGCCATGTCTTGCTGTGGGCCACATGCATGGCCCTGCTTAATAGACAGGTGAGTCCCCCAACAAGGGCGCGAAACACTCTGGCAGGGCACGCAAGCCACAGGAGAACGGTACGCACTCACACGGACTCCTGGGACATGGGCTCCCAGGAATGCGTCCACATGGACGGCAGAGCACCATGGATCAGACAAGCATGAGACCTGGAGGGGCAAGTGGGGAGACTCCAGTCACCTCCTGCAATAAGCCCCAGTGCCTGGGTCCCCACGTCCACTTGGTGTTTTGATTTACTTTAAGTGAGGACTATTTCGAGATCTATCGAGCGCCAGCATCTCCAGCCGCAGCACATTCATCACCTCTAGGGACAGAGCTGGAATGTCACTGGGGCCTGGCTTCTGGAGAGGGTCCCAGGAGACCTGCTCTACACACCAACTCAGGGACAGAAACAGTGCACTTCTTCAGCAGGAAAGCTGGGTGAGACAGGACCATGTCACCCGGGCAACGGCACTGGGCCCGCCCCCCAGAACACCCTCTTCAGTGCAGGTGAGACAGGCAGGTGAGACAGTACCTCCTGGACGTGGTCACAGACCAGGAGCTGCACAAGCTCCTCCTCGAACTTCTCCAGGGAGGGGTACAAGGTGAAGAACAGGTCATCCACATGCCACGTGACCGGCTTCTGGAGGCGAGGCTTCCGGAGGGCATCGCCTGCAGTGAGAGGGCTCCAGTGAGATGGCCCTGCGGTAGCAAGCAGTGGGCCTCACCCCAGGCCAGGGCTCAGACCTCAGGCACAGACCTCGGGGCAGGGAGGCAGCCCGGGAGCCACCAGGCTGCTGATCAACACTGTGTTCAAACTCCACCCAAACCTCCTCCAGGAACGAAGCTTGCAATTGGGCAACTCAAAGAACACATGTGCAGAAGGCAAAGCACCTCCGGCGCCCTTCAGCTGGTCCTCCAGCACTCCTCCAGAGGAGGCAGGCAACTGCACTGCACCAGTCACTGCACCACCTCAAACCAGCTGGAAACAGGACCACACACACTTGCGCTCCACAGCACGCAGAAACAGGCGTGGCTGGCACCACAAGAAAAAAGACCTAGTCCTGACCCAGAAGCACTGCCTGGGGCTCCCCAAGGTCAGGAAACCAGCAGCTCTTGGGATCAAGCTCAGTGCCCAGCGCAGAGCGGGCACACGACACAGCTCGGCTGAGGCAAGGAGCCAGGGTGGCCGGAGAACCACCTGGCTGGAGTGGCAAGCAGCCACTCCAGCCTGCTCGTGGAACCCGTGCTGCGGTTACCAGCCACCACCTTCCAGTTCTGGAAAACAGGCCCATCCTGACCTCCATGAGCAGTCATCCTCAAGGAGGGAGCAAGCAGACACCCTGGCCGTGACGCCACCACACACAGGGCCTCTCCATGTTATGAACTGTGACCTCACATGACCCGACAATGACCTCTACAAAAATATCAACACAATCCTCCTCGCTACAGCATTTTACAAATGAGCAACTATTTAACTCCCAACGAGGCATCAAAATAGAATCAAACCAATGAAGACCACCACCAAGGGAGCCCCAGCCCAGCCTGTCCCTTCCCAGCTGCACACTGGCATCTGGCCAAGACTCTTTCCAAAGGACACTCAGCAGGGCCCAGAAGCTTCCAGGCAGAACTCAGAGCACGGCCAGGAGCACGCTTGGCACCTGTGAGGCACTTCCAACCCAGCACCCTGCACGCAGGACAGGGCTGCACACAGGGCTTCATCCTGAAGATGGGCACCTACGGAGCTGGTAAGAGCCATACCCCAGGGCTCAGCTCTGGGACATGAACACAGAGTCAGCACTCTCCTGTCCACCCTAGGGCTATCTGCTCTGCTATGGAAGTCCCTGCTCAGCAGTTCAACAGCCGCATGAAAAGTCCCTCCCAGCTCCACAGGCACCATCGCAGCTGCCCAGCACCTTGGTGCCCAACTGGGAGCTCCACGTAGGAGAGTGAGGCCAGGCCAGGCACCCACCGAGCACCTGTGCTTTAGGACAAGGAGCTTAGGTGGCACCTCAGAACCCCGCTTTCTGCCAGGCAGCCCCTGTCCCTCCCCAGCTCCACATAAGACACTGAGAACAAAGGAGCGTATCTGGACCCCCGAGGCTTCCGTTGTTTCCCCACCCGTTGCTATGGTGTGGATCAGGGCATTCCCAAAAAGCTCAGAGTGAAAGACAGCGACAAGGCTGAGAGGTGAACTGGCTGGGTTATGAACCTGAGCCCAATCCATGAGTTAATTCCCTCCAGGGATTAGCTGGTAACTGCGGGCTGGAGGGTGTGGCTGGAGGAGGTGGGTCGCTGGGGCTGTGCCTTTGGGGTACCGATTTTGTATCTGGCAGTGGAGTCTCTCTCTGCTTCCTGGTGTGATGTCCTGAGCCACGTCCCTCCGCCACACTCCTCCACCATGATGTTCTGCCTCACCTTGAGCCCCAAGCAATGGAGCCAGCTATCTATGGGCTGAGACTTCTGAAACCATGAGCCCCCAAAACAAACTTTTCCTCCTGTTCTTGTTAGATCATTTGGTCACAGCAACAAAAAGGCTGACTAAAACACCTATCAAGGGAGCAGGAACCCCACAGGGATCTGCAGGTGCTCCTGTCCTAGTCGCAGTTCCATGGACACTTGCTGGCAAGTCACTGAGGGACAGACACACACAGGCCCCAGGAACCCTGATCAGGAAGCTTGCCACAGCGATCCTAAAATAAACATGCAGCAAGGTTCCCAGTGTCAGCACAAAGCAGGGCAACGCCACAGAGGAACAGGCCCCCGTAGGGCCAAGGACAGGCCCAGGGCAGCCAGGCCTCAGCCCAGCACGCTGAGCCAGCACAGATTCCCACTCTTGGCCTCCCACCAAGGGCCACGGAGGACACTGAAACCTCAGGGACCGAGGCAGATCCTAACCTGGCCTGCAGCCTGTCCCTATCTGTGGTTAGCTTCTTGTCTCTCGTTCCTCCACTCTTCTCAGGGACGCTGGAGAAAGAGGGGCTCATGGTGGAGAGGCCCACCTCGGCTCCCCAGGACTCATTCACTCAGACCATACCTGGTCCTTACTGCGGCACGGGCCAGACCCTGTGCCACTCACAGGCAGTACCACCACCACCACCCCAGGGCTAAGCCGTGCCCTTCCTTGGGGCTCTTGAACGTACCCACCCACCAAGCCCTCATGCACCATCACTCCACTGCAGCCACCCTGCGCAAGCTCTTCCCACGATGGCAGGTTCCAGCAGTGCCATCGAAGCTCCAGCATGGGACTGAGAGGAAAAGTCAGCATGGTTCCTTCTGGACTCACCAGCACGGCCACACAAAAGGCTCCAGAAACACCCAGAAGCAGCATGAGACCCAGTGTATTGGCCAGCTTTTCATCTCTGCAACGAAGTCTTGAGATAAATAAACGTGCAAGGAGGCAAGAGTGATTTGGGTTCATAGTTTCACCTGGCCCTGTCGCTCTGGGCCTGTGGCAGCACAGCACTGAGGACAGGAGTACATGACGGAGTAGAGCTGTTCACCCGTGGTGGCCAGGAAGCAGTAGAGACAAGAAGGGCCTAGGGTCCTCAGATCTCCTTGGAGAGCACACCCCATGGCCTAATTACTTCCAGACCCCACCTCCTAAAGGTTCCATCTCCTCCCAACAGTACCACAGACTGAAACCAAGCCTTCAACACATGGGCCTTTGGAAGGAGAATATTCCAGACCCAGGCCACAAGGGCCAGCCAGCAAGACCCCAGAGCATGGCACACACCCATCAAGGCTCCTAGGCTCCTCCAACCACACAAGACAGGGCCTCAGCCTTTCGCATGAACTTCAGCTCTCAACAGGAAGTCGCCCAAGGACGGAAACAGCCCAGGACCACCAGAGATGAACAGATGAACAGAACGTGTCCCTCCACACAAGGCAGTGCTATTCAGCCTTTGAACAGAAGGAAACTGACACTGGCAAACAGCGGAAACCTGGAAGACACGCTGCAGTGAGGTGAGCCAGTCACAGAGGACCAACGCTGCCCGAGTCCACTCGATAGGTCCCTAGGAGGCCCTCACAGAGACACAGTAGAATGGGCATGGGGGCTAGGACTGGAGTGGGCAGCCAAGGCTTATGCAGAGCATCTGCTTGAGAAGATGATGGAGGCGATGGCTGCAGGACCACGTAAATGTGCTCACCTCCCGACAGCCCCCTGGAAGACGGCTAAATTCTCCTCACATGCCTGTTACCACAGTTAGGCAATGATGCTGATAACAAAGGTCCTGACGCCATGGCACAGTCAGGGTGAGACCCAGTGACAGGGACTTGGCTGGCCATGGTCACAGAGCTATGGATGATGTGCTTCACTAAAGTATTTCCCAGAAAAGAAGGCAAAGGTGACATATGAGAGCAGCACGCTCCTTGCAAGGGACCCAGAACCAATGACCTTGCTGCCACCTGCTCCCCAGGCTGCAGGCTGAACTGTGGAGGGACTATGGCCACTCCCCCACCCTGCAACAGGCTGGGTCCCCTGAGATTTGCACCAACAGGCTCCCAGGATGGAGAGAACCAAAGGAGCCCTCACCGCTTTCGCCGTGGGCTGGGAGGAGGCCAGGGATCTGCTGCAGGCCGGACACCAGGAGGTTCTGGGGCAGAAGGTGGAAGGCGGGCTCCAGCGGCAGGTGCGGCTTCAGGGCATACTGCAGGCTGCAGTTCTCCATGAGCCTCATGTGCTTGTTTTCTGGGGAAGAGCAACAGCTGAGTGAGGGCTGAAGTCAAGACCCTTCGATCCATCAGTCAAGAAACAAACTGGGAAGGAACGCCACACGTGGATGACGTCTGTCTAAGGAGGGTAGCATGGTTCTGCCCGTTCACCCAGAGATGGGAAGCACAGGGCGATGCTGCTTGGTTTGGTTTGCTTTTGCTTTTGGGGTTCTGTGCAGTTTGTCAGCCTCTGCGGTGCTGGGGATCCGACCCAGGGCCTCCTGCATGCCAGGCAAGCGCTCGGCCCAGCCTTCCCCTTCAGCAGGGCATCCTACAGCCACTGCCATCCCACCCAGCCCAGCTGTCCAGTGGCCAGGTGGGGAAGTGGGGGAGGAGAGTGCACCCACTACTTTGATGTTCTTCAAACCTTTAGAGCTCTGAACTATGTGAAGCCATTACCATTACCAGCAAATTTCTGGAGGGCCAATGGACCGGATGGACAGGCTGCTGGGCCAGAGGATGGTCCCCATCCCAGCCCCCATTCCCACATGGAACTGTGAGGGTAGAATCCTGGAGGCCCTAGATGCCTCAGGAGAGAAAATCTTAGCAAATAATTAAATTCAATTGAAAAATAGGGGCTGGAGCAGTGGCTTGGCAGTTACAGCACTCGCCTGGCATGCGCAAAGATATGGGTTCAAACCCCAGCACCACATACACAACGAAGTATCCAAGCAATGAAAGCCACATGAAAAACTAAATAAAATTGATTCTCTCTCTCTCTCTCTCACTGTTCCTTGCTCTCTTTAAAAAAAAAAAAAAAATCAATTGAAAAATAACCTAAAAGCAATCTTTGGGGCTGAAGTAGTGGCTCAATGATTTAGGCACTTGCCTGGCATGCGCAAGGACCCAGGTTCAAATCCCAGCACCACATACACAACTGAGCGTCAGAGCAACAAAAACCACATGTAAAACTAAATAAAAAAAAAAACTAATTCTTTCTCTCCCTCTCTCACTGTCCCTCTCTTTCTCTTTAAAAAAATAAATAGGGGCTGGAGTTGTAGCTCACTGGTTACAGCACTTGCCTAGAATGTGCAAGGATGCAGGTTCTAACCCTAGCACCACATATACGATAAAGTGTCAGAGCAACGAAAGCCAAAATGAAAAATTAAATAAAAAATTGATTCTTTCCTTCATAGTCCCTCTCTTTAAAAAATAAATAAATACAATCTTCATAAATAAAATTAACTTTACGACTGATCACTTCCCCAACACAAGATTTTCACCAAACTTAGGGGCTGGGGCTGTTTCACATTTTACCACGTGCCACAGTGCACACACCCAATTTCTCCAAGGACAGAGTCACCCCCCAAGCAGATCCACCTCCCGCTCTCCCCTGCACACTCCCCAGGGCCAAGCTCAGCATCTGCTCTGGGCCTCTAGGATATTCTTCCAGACAGTCCCCACAGCAGGAGCCCCCCTGCTGCATCAAGGGGCCCCAAATTCCCACAGAGGCCCAGCAGGAAGGCCCTCTGTGCTGGGGCAGGCCTCCCTGCAGGGCCACACAGACTCCTACAGAATGTTCCCATCAGGCAGGCACAGCTGGAAAGGCCTTGCTGTGGTAGCGGCAACCAGTGTTCACAGTCAAAGGTTTCGCTGCCCAGTAGCCAGTTGTGGATGGAGACCACTTCAGCTGCTGGGCAGAGCTGCTACCCAGAGGCCTGAAGGCTGCCTCCTCCGCCCAGGTGGCTGCCTCCAACCACAACCTCCAGCTCTCCTGGAACAGCAATGCCCTCCTTTCAGGCTGGTGTATTTCAGCTCTTTAAATTATGCAAAAAGCCAAGCCCATGACACATTTGCCAGAGACTATGAAATACTGAACTAAGGTGAGGGTAGCTGACATTCAGAACAGTGACACATTGGCACTGAAGGTGGAATGCTCAGGAAAGTCGTAGGCTTAGCCACCGTGGCCGGGCCAGGCTGCTCTTACGCTCCACAGGGTCCTGGAGAAGCGGATGCAGGAGGGCTCTGGGGGTGCCGTGATACAGCCTCAACCTGGAAAATAGGACCGGGAACCACGTCAACTACCCCAGCTCACATCAGCCTCCCAGGGTCAGTTCTGCTTCTCACCACACCTCCTGGAGCCCTCTACTGCTGCAGGTCATGGCCTCTGCAGGACGCAGGCAGCCGAGGGTGCGCTCCGAATACACCACGCAGGCCAGGCACACCTGCAGCCACAGCAGGGAGCTAGAAAGCACCACCAAGGGAAAGCACCAACTCAGATGTCCCAGGAAAGATGTCAGCAGGACTGCCATGGCACAGCACCAGGGCAGTTCTCGTCCAGGGCATGACTTCACCCAGGCACATTTGACAGTGTCCGGAGAGGCTGTGAGCTGTCACGACTGGGCACAGGTGCTGCTGGCACCTGGCAGAGGGAGACCAGGGAAGCTGCCGAGTGCTCCCAATGCCCAGGAGGCCCCTAAGCAGCGGGTGACCTGGCCCGGACCTCAGAGTCACCAGGGCAAGAAACCTGAGCTAGACAAACGCGAATGCTAACCCTAGCTGACTGGATTACATGTGACCTTGCCTGCCTCTGGCTGCCCAGCTCTTAAACACGGACTTGCACACAGTAGGTGCTCAACACACCACTTCCTGGGGTTGGCGTGTAGAACACGCCCTCCTTCGTACTCAAGCAGCCCCATGGGAGGCACCGAAGAGTGGATACAGGACCAATGTGTGTAAACGCTGTGCCTGGAACCCCACAGGGACGAGGCAGGGCAGCTGGCCCACCACACACTGCACCCGGTCCAACGCTAGCAGCCAAAGCACAGCTCTTCAGCTTGCTTAGAAGTGGCAAAAAATAATAATAGTAAAAAAATTTTTAAACAAGAAAAATATCTCTTATGGTACAATGCTGTGAATACATAATGGCCGTGAAAACAAATTTAAAGCTCTATCATCACCAAGAGTGAGCAGTTAAGGCACATGAAGGCGGGGGAAGCCCCAAAGTAGAAAACAAGGCAGGTACCGTTTGTCCTGGGAAGCGGAGGTCGGAGATTCCGGCTTGTTGCTGAAGAGCCGAAGAATTCCAAACCCACAAGACAGCATCTGGATGGTCCCATCCTGCTTCCTGCCTTCAGTGACCACCTCCACCACGGCCACGATATTTGGGTGGTTTAAGGACGTGTGGAAGTAGAAAGGCTGCAAAACAGATCAGGTGACTGCTAGACAGGATCCAGACAGTGGGGGGGAGCCAGGAGAGGCAGGCAGGAAACCTCTTCAGGTGCACGCCACAAGCATCCAGGCTGCACGCAAGCCCTCTGTGCAACGCCATACCTGATGGGGTGCCCCAGGAAAGAACAAGCACAGGGAGTCACTCTCTGGACTTCTCTTCCAGGGGCTGACACCTGGGCCCCAGACACATGGAGCTTCCGACCCTGGGAACTCCACCTCCACAGATGCCAGCAGGCCGTGGGCACTCTGGGGAGAAAGGCTGGCAGGCTGTGCCCTGTGACGGGGGCAGGTGACTCCAGGCAGCATCAGCTACCTCAGCCCAGGAGAGAATAAGTCTCCTGCAAACTCCCATCTGCCAACACTCCCCTGCCCAGGCTCAGCCAACACTCAGCACAGAACTCCCACCCCAACTGCAGGGTCTGTCCTGACCCTGTCTAGAGTATAGGTGTCACAGGTCACCTGAACTCCCTGTGTGAAAACCAGAAGGACGTTGGCTTTCTCTAGCTGCCAAGTAAGTATCCCGGCATGTCTTCTGTGAAGGCCTGGAGATCTTTTTTAAAAGCTGGGGGGCAGGGGAAGCTAGGCCAAGTAGATGATATTCAAATCAATCTTAACACATTTCCCATCTGCAACCTCTCCATTCCCGTAATACAAGTGGAGTGACTCCTGGTGTCCCCAGGGGCCAAGGGGATCTGGAAAGTAGAGACGAGTGGCAAAGCCACCTCCTGCTCAATGTGCAGCTCCCTTGCTGTCCTCCTGCTTTGGTCAATAAAGTGAAGCTACTTTCAATTAAAACTGATCAAGGAGCAGGCACAGGAGCGGAGCTGCTGGCTCATATGCGACATGCTGGCTCGGGCATCGGCGTGCACAGCACTGAGCTGGTTTCCAGCCTGAGCAGGTGCAAGGCAGGGTGCCACCCTCAGCTGAGATGGAGAGCGCCCCCTGCAGAGGCAGGGCAGAGGCTGGCCTGCTGCGTGATTCCTCTATTACTGAGTCATTACCACGGTGTCACTGGAAGAACGTTTACCGTAACCACAGACTGAGAAACACATTAACCATCCGCCACGAGATATAAATCGCTATTCTATTATCTTTTATTGCAAAACAATGAAAAGATGACCCCTCACAGCTGACAGGTGGTTGGACTGGAGGAGTGTCCTGTTTCTGCCTTGAAGACTCAAGAAGGTTTAAGCAGCCCTGCTGCACAGCCAAGACTGCACTGGCTCACCTGGATATCTGTACCTGTGCACATCGGTTTTATGGACACTGCCCATTTCTCTTTGGCAGTGAAACAAAACACTTAAACTCCAACACAAAGCAACGCTAATCTCCCAGCTGAGAGGCCACTTGCTCCACCTGAGGCAGCGAGCTGCTCGCGTGAGGCTGCTCTCTCCCCTTGTTCAGGACCATCATCTGGAAACAGGAACAGCAGGCAAGGACAGGGCCTCGTGCTGCTCCTTCTGTGGGGCAGCCTGGGATCTAAGAGCGCATCTCTCCCGAGAAGGGGGCCATCCCTGGCAGCCAGCACACTGAAAGGCAGGTCAAGTTCAGATAGTGTTGTCAGTATCACTGCTGACTGAGGAGGACACACGCTCCTTTCCCAAAACCATTCACTGGGCTCCAGGGTGGGAATGGCTCCATGCTAAAGAACTCCAGGAACCTGGAAAACACAATCCAGCCTTAGCCAGGTTCAAGGTTCAAGGTTCGGCTTTATAAAGGCTTCAGCAAACACCGCTTAGAACGCAGCAGCTCTGAGACCCACGCAGGAGCGAAAGCATCCCAGGACGGAAGCACACACACCTCTGCACGGCTTGAACCCTCCTGTGGTCCCCACGAAGTCACACTGGACTGATCACCTGCACCACGGAATCCCTGCCTTCCTGGTAAATGGGCTCAGTCAGAATCCCGACAGCCCCCCACCAAGCCGTACCTGTACACGGGCCCTTCAGTCCAGGGGAATTAATTAGTGCCAACGCCACACCAAGAGGAAGATTCTATGCACCCACTGAGACTGCATGATTGAGAGTCCAAGTCAAGCCCCTCAAATTACCATAGGAGGAGGACACTGAGACAAGAGCGTGAGCTCACGCTCACCCCTGACTCACCTCTCACTCATCTGCAAGACAAGCTTCCTCCCTGACAGGTAAACAGACTAATAAATCATTTAAATGCTCCTGTCCTAGTGCCTTCATCTCGAAACATGGACACCATTTGCCTCTGCCAGGCTTCCATTTCTCACGCACGACAGGACTGAAATTGGGCTCCACTGAAATCAGGCTCCTCCTGAAGAGGCTGTACCAGGCAAGTGGCCAAGTCGGCCCATCAAGGTGCCCCGAAGGCCAGTGAAGAGCTGAGCAGAAACTGAACCAGCACCTCCCAAAGAACTGCTTAAAGATACACCTTGAGCAGAACACCTCCAGGAGGGCCACCAAGCCAACACCTCCCAGGCTTCCTTCCACCAGCCCAGCCTTGTGCTGGGGCTGTTCCCACCACAGCCACCCAAAGCTGACCATCTGAGCGCAGCCTGCTCAGATGACCGAACTCTCCTCCATGCCCACACAATCTCAAGATTAACAGCCAGAAGCTTCTACACAGCAAAGGGTCACAATGATGGCTCACAACCTCATGACCTCATTGCAGAACAGAGGGTGACCTGACCCAGACGTCTGAAGTGCCAGGGGTGAGAACCTGGACTAGAGAAATAGGAATCAGATTACATGTGACCTTGCCCACCTCTGCACACCCAGCTCCTAAGTGTGGACTTGCATGCAATAGGTGCTCAACTAGCATCTGCTGCATGTGGGGCCAGCATGTGGAACGTACCCTCCTTCATACTCAAGCAGCCCCTGTGGGGGGCACAGAGGCGTGCATGCAGGACCAGCACGAGTGAGCGCATGTAAATGCCATGCCTGGAACCCCCACGGGGACGAGGCAGGGCAGCTGGGCCACCACACACTGCACCCGATCTAACACTAGTGGCCAAAGCACAGCTCCTCAGCTTGCTTAGAAAAGCGGATGAGGGGGCTGGAGCAATGGCTCAGCAGTTCCAGCACTTGCTTGGCATGCATGGGAACACAGGTTCGAACCCCAGCACCACATACAAAATGAAGTGTTGGAGCAAAAAAGTCACATGAAAAACTAAATAAAAGTGACTCTCTCTCTCTCTCTCTCCCTCTCTTTAAAAAAAAAAAAACGAAAGAAAGAAAGAAAAAAAAATAAAGAAAAAGAACTAGAAAAGCTGGTGACATAATCCAAAGCAGGGACACACCCATTGCCTGCTACCACGAGCACACACAAGACACCAACCAACCAAAAGTGTTCCAGGTCCCCAAATGGGTGACAGTGCCACCACCAACCAACTGGACCCAGGACTGGAAATCACTGAGAGCCTTCTCCTCTGGAATCATGTTCTGAGGGCCCCACATGAGCTTCTGACCCCCAGAAGGGTTTCTGCTGAGCCAGAGGGTAAGGCGGCCTACCCGGAGGGCCACCACTACTAGCTGACAGGCACATCTCCCTCGGAAATGAAGCTGCTCACCGCGGCACACACATTAGGACATGGCCACCTCCACCAGCTGCGGAACATGAAAGGCAACACGGCCCATGCTGACTAATCAAGGGCCGCCGGGAGCGACACGGGGATCACACGCTATTCCTGGACAGCGCCCCTTCCAAAGGGAACTGCAGCTCTTGCTACCCCCACGAACAGGAGCCCTGCAGACCCCCTTTCTCATCACTGTGATCATGGGAAGGGCAGACAACCTAGGTCCCCCTGCCTCACAGTGAGGGCAGGTGACAGCCCTGCCCTGCAGGGGCCCTGGGCCAGTGGCATTCCTCAAATAAAGAAAGGAGGGGAAATAATTGCCTGCCATGGGAGGCAGGACCACCATTAGCTCAAGAAGGAATGCAAGGGAGAATCTGTCCACCTCCGAGAGAAAATGCAGTCACCCTCAGGGCTGTGGCCTCCGGGATTAGTTTTTAAAAGACACTTCTTTAGAGGCTGAATGAATTATTAACTGCCTTGGAGAAAGTGAAAGGCAATTCCTCTCCACCAGGGAAGGTCTTGGAGGAGAACACGGAGTTCTGAGCTCGGAGCTGGCAGAGGTCTGGGGCAGCTTGCCTGGGCCGTTCCAACAGAGTGGGAGGAGGATGCGTGCACACAGCAAAGCAGCATTCTGGTTCAAGCGAGACCTCTTTGTCTGAAGTCTTTTGGGGACAGTGTTGTCATGAGAGCATCTTATTTCAGGGCTGTGTGCAGTGACAGCTCAATACACCCAGAGAATGCCAGGTCAGTCCACCCACCCACACAGAAGCGGGACAGCCAGGGTGACCCAGAACATGACCCCTGCTATTGGCAGCTCACCACCTTCAAACCAGGCCACCCCAGCCACTGCTGATGGGAGGAGCCAGGAAAAGTCCTCTGCCAAATCCTGGAACCTCCTCCATCAAGGCCAGCAGGACTCCATGCAGCTCCACCCAACAGGCGAGTGGCCAGGCCAGGGAGTTGGCAGTGCAGTCATGGCCATGCTGGGCAAAGCGGAAGAGCACCCTGCATGCACCGCGAGCACAGTCACGGTGGACTCCGTGTTCTGCAGGACAAGGAGGGCAGAGGAGAGTGCGGGCATAAAGATGCTGCCTATCAGCTGTCAAGAGGGATGCTTCCCTGGACCACCACTGGCCTCTGCTGCTCACAGTGGGCACTGCAGCTGGGGACAGCAGAGGCTCAGCATGGCCCTCCTGCCTAAACATGCCCTGCTCGCCTGAGCCAGCCCTGCAGTATTCTGCACTCAGAAATGCCAAGGCTGAGGACTTCTCCAGAAACTCTAAGGACCACGCTCCTCTTGCCTGCCAGGCCCTGGCCTCAACAGAAGGTAAACCAAGATGGGTGACCAGGCTGAGCCGGCGGCTCCCACACACAGTGCCATCAGGGCCACAAACACAAGCAGCCCGGCCTCAAAACAAGGGACCAGCCTTGGTTTTCCCAAGCAGAGGCAAGAGGCAAACTGAAGCCTTGGAGTGCTACTCAGCTGCAGGATGCATGGACGCCAAGCCCTGGAGGAGGACAGAAGCCTCAGCTCTCGGATCCCCTCTTACACAGTGCCGGATGCTCCACATAAGGGCAGGGAAGGCCCCACTTCCCACCGGGGGGGCCCCCATGAAACACCATGCAGCCTCTGCAGGGACAGGGAGGGAGGCAGAGGGAAGAGTCAGGGAGCCTCAGAAACAATGACACTCCCCGTGCTGGCTTCACAGCACAATCCCACCCTCCACACCCTACGAATGCCTCCTGAGCACGCAAGGCCACCAGGATGACAGGACACTGGACATGCAATCAGGCAGCCACCAGCACCGGCCCAGCCCACCTCAGACCAGAGGGAGTGAGGCCACCTCCAGCCTTACTCTCCTCCTCTTTGCAGCGGTGTTTTAGCCAACTTTTTCACAGCTGTGACTAAGGATCTGACAAGAATATTTTAGATGAAACTATTTCAGAGGACTCAGTCCACAGACAGCAGCGTCCGTTCCGGGGGCTCGAGGGAACAGAGAACATCATGGCATAAGAATGTGGTGGAAGAACGCAGCTCAGGACAGGATCAGGAAGCAGGGACTCCACACACCAGACACCACGCACACCCAACACGTCCCCCTCAACCCACCTCCTCCACACCCCACCTGCCCTCAGGGGCACCAGGTAACCCCAACGGGGAGTTGACTCACCAAAGGGGTTCTCCCAGGACCCAATCCTTCCGCCCCTCAGCCTTCTTACACTGTTTCACGCATGAGCTCTGGGGGCACCTCACAGCCAAACCATAACAAATGGGGACCCAGGAGGTAGACGAGGATGGAGGACATGAGGTGCTTCAGAGCCACCTCTGGCTCCCAGAAGTCCCTGCTCTGGAAGGACAGCTGCCATCATCACTACCACCATCATCCCCTATACAAACCGTCAAGCGCCAGGCTCCCTTGGTCCTTCCTCTGCGCACCCAAGAACGAGAAAACCAAACCCACGAGGCCACCTCAAAGCAACAGAGAATGCACACAGGCCAGGCCAGTAGCAAACAGCCCAGGACAAACCCTATGTGCATATCAGAGGCTCGGGAGGAGCACTGGCTGTGCAGACAGAACTCATGCAGTCGCACACATGCTCACAACAGATCCCCTGACACGCTGGCCAGGGAGAGCGTAAGAGCATGCACATGAGCTGGCCACCTTGGCGTCGGATGCACCTCCAAGCCATGATGCATGCTCCATGAAGGCTTTGCTTCATCTTCCTGACCTCTGGGGCGCCATCCCCTCAACTACAGTGCTAAGCCTGAGAGACCCTGGAAGCAATTACACCAAGACAGTCCTGAGGCTGGGGGATGGCCAAGCACGGAGAGCAGCGTGTTCACAGCCACCCTGAGGCTTGCCTGACTGGAGGAGCAGGCCCCAGCAGAAACGCAACCCTCAGGGTGGGGGCCCAGCATGACAACTCAAGGACAGCTATGGTCACACCGCCATCATCCACTGTTGGCTTCCCTGGCCTCACTCCACATCCTAGAGAAGATCAAACTATAACTGCCTGGTCCCTAGACCACCTGGGGCTGCCCCCCACAGGACATGGGTCATTGTAGACCCTCTGCACTGGGGCTCCTCAGACTCCTGGGCTCAAGTGTGAAGCAGCAGCCCAGAGGAATGGCCTCCAAGACATGCCCGGCTTTCTGAGAGAAATCCCAGCATGCCTGAGAAGGACCTGCAGACCTGCCAAAGAAATCACCTAGCCTATACCTCCCAGTGCCACACCAGCCCTGGCTGTCCTTCCTTCCCTGCTCTCCAAGGCCTGTTCCTATCTCACCTCATAGGTCCTGCTCCAGGACCCGCCTAAGCGGCTCTCTTGCTAGTCTCCTCCTGAGAACCCAGCAAAGCTGGCAACCGCTATGCTACCTGCCCCGGGCATCACCCCAGCGCCGAGCAGACCACAGACCTGTGCATTTGGTGCCACTGCACAAGATCGAGCAGCCCTGCAGATGGCCACTGCGGAACTAGCTGGGGGATCAGGGGACTCACCAGTGTCCATGACACCATCCAGGCTAGAGACAGGAGCATAGTCTGAGTCCACACTGCCACCTCTACCCAGGAAGGTCACTTTACTAAGTCTCAATGTCACCATCTTAAAAGAGAAAACAACAAAACTAAAAGGACAGAAGGAGGAGGTAGTGGCAGCCTCAGATGACACCAAGCACTTCCTTTCTTTGTTCCAAGAACCCTGAGATTCTCTGCAGGTGATGGGACTCCCACATCCCTCCCTGCAAGCCCTGTCCTCTGCTTAGGACCCCTGGCTTCCACGTTAGGTTTTGTTTGGAAACAGCATATCCCCACCACGCACTTTGCAAGGACTGAGCCTGCTTCTCCAGGTCCTTCCTACAGGCCTGAGTGGCACTGGTCCCTTGCGGGCAAAGCCCCACTCTCCAGCCTACACATCCGGCTCACCTGCACACCCCCTCAGAGCAGCCCACCCGCTCTCCCAGGCCCACCTCGTTGAAGACGATCCTGGACGGCTCCCGCGAGAGCTGTGTGATAGGCTTCACCGAGGTCTTCCACGTCCTCCCAAAGAAGTGTCGGTAGGTGATATCAAACAGGGACACTCGCAGGTGGCACTGAGCCTCCAACAGTACCTCCAGCACTCCCTAGGAGACAGCAAGGAATGAGCCTGAGGAGCCCTCCATGGTGCACGGCGCCCACACTCACTGACATTAGCACTACCACCTTTCTCCCACCCGCTCAGCACCCGCAGCCCAGCTTCTGCTCCCGAACTGCTCTCCCCAGCCAATTAGGGCAGTGGAGTCCCTGGAACAGACACTGACTTAAGGTGCACCCAGAGCCAACAAGACAGAAGCCAGGGCCACCGGGGCAGAAGGCCTGCCACGCTGCAGTCCTAGAGCCACGAGGGGGTACCAAGAGTTGGGAGAGAACCAGTCCAGGTGACCTCACAGGAGCCCCTGGGTCGGACGACACCTGAGCTCATTTAACTGTGGACCTGTCTGTGGTGAGTTAATAAATCACCTCTAGCCTAAGCCAAACACTTTAGATGGGTGTTTTGTTTTGGGTACCAGGGATTGAATAGGTGCTTAATCACTGAGCCACATGCCCCGCCCTTTTTATTTTTTATTTTGAGACAGGCTCTCACTAGCCGCTGCAGCTGGCTTTGAACTTGGGATCCTCCTGCCTCAGCCTGAGAGTTGAAGGGATTACAGGCATGGCCACTGCACCCAGCGAGATGAGTTTTTTTTAGTCATTTGTGAGTCTCTCCTCACATAATCAGGAGCTCTAAGTCCTCAGCTCACCAGAATTGCTTTGGAGTGAGATTAGCAAAGAAAAATCGGATTTCTAACGATTGAGAAATCGTGGCTTCAAATACAGAAGACGAGCCCTTTTGCGCAGCTTGACTTCATGCCACCCAGGCGCCTGTGCCCATATTCTGCTTCTGTCATTCACTAAACACATGCTCTGTGTTCCCATCCACCTGTGCCAGGTGCTGTTCCAGGAAACAGGGACTCAGGAGACAGCAAGGTGACAAGACCGTTGCCTGCGTGGGGCCTACTTGAAGGGAACCAGGGTGGGGAGAGACCCCCGGCAGGCAGGAAAGGTGCTTTCAGAAGATGCACCTAGGCCAAGGGCAAAGGGCACCCGAGGAGCAGGGACCAGGCGGAGGAGCAGTGACACCCAGGCCCTGGGCAGGAAGAGTCGGGGTGGACTTTTTGAAACTGTTTCCTTAGCTTCTGTATTCCTGACACCCTGGCCAGATCAGGCCAATGGGCTGCCTATGAGAGCATCTCTCACCGTGGCCCAGGAGACAATGATCCTCTGCCCTCCCAGTTCAAGCACAAGGGACCAGGCAGCAAGGGGCAGGCCCATTCTCAGAGGTCACTGCAGTTATTCAAACTGGCCAGTCCAGGACTGTCCCACCCATGCCTTCTTCAGAACGCTCAGGACTGGCTCAGCCCAGGCCGACCAGCGCCCCTCCATCTCCCAACCAACCCAGCTCATGCGTCACCTGCCTGCCTTCCTGGGGACCCAACACACCATCTTTTCAACGGCTAACTAGGCTGACCACATGTGAGGAAACTAAAGCCCAGCACCTTCTATAACAGAGCCTGTGGGCCCCAGCAGGGGAGGAGGAAGGAGGGCTGGGAGGCAGGAGCAGGCCTCAGGGAGCCCACAGAGAAGCTGGCCCTTTCCTCCCTGAGAGGTGAAAAGTCAGAACGGCCCAATCTGATGCAAGGTTTTAGGAAAATGACTGTCACTACCGTAAGGAACAAGAATGTGGGGCAGGAGTGGAGGCAGCCCTGTGGAGGCCACAGCCTCTGACAGGCAGGGAGGCAGCAGTGCAGTGGGAAGTGACCCTTTGGGATCTGAAGGCACACTGGCTGGCTGGATGTGGGTGTCTAGATGCTTCAGTGGGCCCCACATGCCCCACCCCAGTTCAGAGTCCCACGTCCCTAGTAAAGGATTGAAGGATGACAGCACACTGTCTGGGGCAGCTGAGAGGGGGTAGCATCAATTTCAGGGATGGGGAGATCAGGAGAGGTCCATGGGGGGAGCCCCAGCTCAGTCCAGTCCTCTGGTTGCCCAGAGACCACCACCTGACACCCCCTGCACAACCCTGCTCCCCTCCCAGGCCCCAGCCTCCCATGACCACACCATCCAGCCTCGTCCTGGGCTCTGACTTGCGTGTCCCCAGGGACTGTCCAGCTTACATGCTGACTGTCGCTCCAAAGGGGAGAATTAGCTGTGAGTGGCCTGGAGGGCTCTGCTGCTGGCCTCGGGCCCCGGTCAGGCCTCACAAGCAGGTGCACAGTCCCTGCACCTCCTGGAGACTGCTCCAGTCAGTCTCCTCCCCTCCGTTGTCCTCCTGCCACCTTCTGGGAATGTCACCACCAGCCAGCATGGCACTGCTGGCTTGAACTTCTTCCCAAAACAGCTGGACCAACCCAAGCCCCTAACCCTGAGTTTGGCTCTACCAGTTCTAGCAGGTAAGTTTCTAGATCCGTCTGCCCACCTGGGCTAAAAGCTCTGTGGAGATAGGGCCTGAGCATCGTCTCCATGTCCCCTGCACAATTCCAAACATATAACAGGTGTCCAATAAATATCAAATTGAATTAAATAGCCACCCAAATAAAGAAATAATGTTCATGGTAAAATTAAACAAAAAAAGTGGGACAGTCGAGAAACATACTAAGATCATCAATAACGTGCCCCTTAGCTCAAGACCAGCCACCCATCCACAGGAAGGGCTGCTGCCACCCTAAGCCACCAGTCCTCAGAACAACTACAACCATACGACCTAGTAAGACCCTCCAGATCACATCCACTTCCAATCTTACCCTCTTTCAACTGCTCTATTTTGATTTTCTAATGAAGAACCAACTTGGCATTCCTGCATGAACCCCACATGATCATGACGGCACACACACCGGCTCAGATGTCCCAGCACATCGGGATTTGGTCACGACTCTTGAGCACACTGGTCGGTGCTTCCCTGGGAGTGTCCTTGGCGGACGCCCTCTTGAGATCAGCTAGGAAGCACCCCTCCTCCCTTCTCCCCACCAGAACCTGTCTGCATTACCCTCCCCTCCTCCCTCTCAAGGACACGTGAGCTTGGCGCCTGCAGCACTGCCTCTGCTCCCTGCAAGCCTCATGCCGGGAGTGTGCGCTGACTTCTGCACTCCTCTAAGATTCAAGTCCTCTCTATCAAAGTTAAACCTGCAGAGCCACGCAGGCACTTCATTAAATGTCACGTGTATAATGATGCTTTAAAAAAAAAAAAGAGTGAGAGAGAGAACCATTTTTTATTAATTTTTTCATCTGGCCTTTGTTTCTCTGACGCTTAGTTGTGCGTGTACGTGGTGCTGGGGTTTGAACCCGGGTCCTCATGCATGCCAGGCAAGCACTCCAACCGCTGAGCTATGGCTCCAGCCCGAGATGAAGCTAATTTAAGAGAACTTCGTTGTCAGAATCAGAAGCAATTTAAAAAAACTTCCATGACAGTTATCCATTCTGAACCCACCTGTTTTAAATTAGCCAATCGCGGAGACTTAACCCAAGGTCCTCCAGTGCGGGGCGCTTCCTTAGGCATAACTATCAGGGGACTGTCACCCAGGTTGCTTGCTCAGGGACTCCTTTGTGAGTGCACCTTGTGCCTTGCTCACCCACCTCCGACCACGTGTTACTGCACGCTCAGTATTCCTAACACCCCTTCCACCAATCTTGCTAGGTGGTTATCAATCTTACAAAGCACGTCAAAGAACCTACTTCTACCACTTCTGCCGATAGAGATTTTCTCTATCGTTGGTCCGTTACTTTATTGATTTCTGCTCAAATATTTACTGCTTCCTTTATAGTATTTACATTATATTTGATTTGCTTTTCTTATCTAGGTTCTTAAAGAGGAAAAGCTGGTTTATATCTTTCTTTTCTAAGACAGCTATATTAAGCAATAAATCTCCCTCAAAGGCCTGATACCAGCCATATCTCACAAGTTTTTATATTTTCTCCAATCATTCAGTTCAAATTATGTTCTAATTTCCCTATGAATTCCTTTTTTATTTATTTACCCATTTATTTATTATTGTGGTGTCTGTCACTCCTCCAGTGTCACTGTGGACCTAAGATACAGCCCTCTGCTCCTCCAGCGTGCCTGTGGCCCTGACACACGGCCCTTCATTCCCCCAGTGTCACCGTGGCTGTCATGCGGTCCTTCACTCGCCCAGTGTCCCTATGGCCCTGACACATGGCCCTTTGCTCCCTGTGTCCCTAACCCTAAGCCTTTCATTCCCCTAGTGTCTCTGTGGCCCTGACATGTGGTCCGTTGCTCCCTCAATGTCCCCAGGGCCCTAACTCACAGCCCTTTGCCCCCCCAGTATCCCCATGGCCCTGACACAAGGCCTTTCACTCCTCCAGTGTTTCCATGGCCCTGACACACAGCCCTTTGTCCCCCCAAGTGTCCCCATGGCCCTTCACTCCTCCAATGTCCTGTGGCCCTGACATGCGGCCCTTGGCTCCCCGAGTGTCTCCATGGCCCTGACACTTGGCCCTTCATGCCCCCAGTGTCACTGTGGCCCTGACATGTGCCCTTTGCTACCCTGGTGTCACTGTGACCCTGACACAGGCCCTTCACTTCTATGCACTCTGGCTTCAGGCGTGTGGAAGCCATGCTGCTGGGTGCCACCAGGAGAGCTGTCCCAGCCAGCCTGATTGCCATTTGCTGTCAGGCCAGCTTCCAGGGCTGTGCTTGGCCAAACCCCAGGATGTGAGATGCAGGAAAGGTCCTTGCACCATAATGAGCGCTCACTGTGCTGAAACCCTGGTCTACGCTGGACACGTGCTTCCCACCTGGAAGCCTGGCCTCCTGTGTGCGAGGCAAATTCCCCATGGGGGCCTCAACTCGCTGCTGCAGAACTAACCACACCCTGTGAGGAGCTCCTGGGGGTCCCTGTGAGGAGCTCCTGGGGGTCCCTCATAGATCTTCCTGTCCTTTGCTGTAACAAGTCTTGGCTGTGGGTCCTCTCAGGGGGTCATCTCCCAAGGGGAGGCTGAGGCCCCACACAGGAGCACACCTTGGGGCTACCGTGTCTCCTCGACCATCATCTGATGCAATGCCCCTTACGGGCTTGGGTCGTAGCTTGCCTAGCGTCCAGCCTACCACTGCAGGAAAAAAGGAAAAGGAGAGCCCTCTTCATCCCTGGCAGCTGCTCTTCACCTGGAAGTCTGCTGTCAGACGTCAGCTTGTGCCCCCCCCACTGAGTATCTCCAGCTTGTTTTGTCTTTGTATTTAAATATACCTCTTTGTAAACAATATATAATGTGGTCTTAAATTCTACCTTTTTTATTTTTTAAAGAGAGAGGGACAGAGAGAGAGAATCAATTTTTTTATTTAGTTTTTCATGGATTTCATTGCTCTGAAACTCTGTTGCATACATGGTGCTGGGGTTCGAACTCACGTACCTGCACATGCTGGCAAGCGCCATAACCGCCGAGCCACCGCTCCAGCCCCAAATCCTATCTTTTAACATGTGACTTTGAACCAGCTATTCCATTTGTAGAGCTTATTCTACAGACATGCACATGCCAGAAAACAATAACACCCAAGCTGCTCACTTAAGCAGGGTGCGTAACAGGAAAGACCGCAAACGTCCGGATTCTCCTACGAGCCTCACCAAACAAACGGTTCATCCAGCAAAGAAACACTACACTGATTCACAGAGTAAGGAAATATCCACGTCACAACACGAACAACCTATAAATATTAACATCTTTAAAAACAGCAAGTACACGGCAGAATACAGTAAGCTGTCATTTATGCTTTAAAATGGAAACATACGTGAGCCTCTAACGATCTGTTGCATTTGCTTAGAATTTCTGGGAAGTTGGAGGTTTCCAACCACCTACAGAAGCAGCAACACTGGCTATTTCCTAGGGTGGGGACACCTGGGATGGTTCACTTTCCCTGTGCATCCTTGTGATTTTTGAACTTTTAAATAGAATACAGTGAGGAAATAAAATTTCCTTCACAAACTTCCCAGGAAGGGAAAACCATGGCTGTCTTGTGAAGCCCGGGAGGCAGGGCAGCAAGAGCAGTCCAGCCAGGCGGAAGCCCAGGGCCGGCCAGAGCAGCCGCTCCTGTCCCAGGACCACACTATCACTGCACCTGCTCCCCAGGGTACTGCAAGACTGAGTGACACCTCACAAGAAAAGTGCGAAGAAAGAAGCCCTGAGCCCAGCAGCCACCACGGTAGCTGACAGTTGCAGACTTGCAGACAGCAGACTCAGAGGGCTTGGAATGCAAGATGAGGGCTATTGGTGACCTAGCAGATGCGTCTCAGCCCCTTGTGACCATCACCAGCTGCAAAAGACAAGAGCCTTGCCAAGCCACGCTCACACTGGAGGTTACCCTCTCACACCCACCCGCAGGCCACCACACTGGGCCTCACCACGAGGGTCCTGTGGGTGCAGCATGGCAGTGTTAACTTACCCAGCAGACTGGCTATGGAGCCCACAGGGCACAGGCCTGTGTGCGCTAATAGCTGCATCACGTCCACGTTCCAGCACTCGGCCAGCCCCGGGCACAGCTGCACAGGCCTGAGTGTGCTAACCACCTACATCATGTCCACGTTCCAGCACTTAGCCAGCCCCGGGCACAGCTGCCCACAGAGCACAGGCCTGAGTGTGCTAACACCTACATCACATCCACGTTCCAGCACTCGGCCAGCCCCGGGCACAGCTGCCCACAGGGCACAGGCCTGAGTGTGCTAACACCTACATCATGTCCACGTTCCAGCACTCGGCCAGCCCCAGGCACTGCTGCCCACAGGGCACAGGCCTGAGTGTGCTAACACCTGCATCACGCCCACGTTCCAGCACTCGGCCAGCCCCGGGCACAGCTGCCCACAGGGCACAGGCCTGAGTGTGCTAATACCTGCATCATGTCCACGTTCCAGCACTCAGCCAGCCCCGGGCCAGCTGCCCACAGGGCACAGGCCTGAGTGTGCTAATACCTGCATCACGTCCACGTTCCAGCACTCAGCCAGCCCTGGGCACAGCTCCCTACAGGGCACAGGCCTGAGTGTGCTAACGGCTGCATTCAGCCAGTCAGCCTTGCCCTCATGTCCCTGATCACCAGGCTGAAATCAGGCTATGCTGAGCCATGCACAAGGCCACCTCTTGCAAACAAGTTAGCTCAGAAACAACCCAGGAAATCAGACTACCTGGGTTTTGAACTGTTTCACTATGGGCAGAAAAAAATCCTCACCCAGGATCAAAAGCATCGACCAAGTTAGAGGACACTCTACGTTCTCTGCTGATGGCCCCTTCACCTCCCAGGGCTGCCGCAGCTAAGGTCCTGGGTACAGTGGGCGACAAGACTGAAGCAGACTGAGTGGAAAGCAACACGTTAACTGGAAACCTCAGCTCAGCTGACTGAAATGCAGCAGCATTACCTGCCTAGCTGGCGGACCCTCGAGGCACTTCAGGATGCACTGAAACGCCACTGATTCCTTCAGAAGCTGCCGTGCTCTCTGTGGGTGAGGAGGGACGAGTGTGCTTTGGGCAAAGATCCTGTGCCAGTCATTCATTCTGCCCACCAGACCCTCACATGGGCCTCCAAGATGACCTGCTCCTTTCCTGTAAGAAAAAGGTCATCAGGGCCAAAGGGCTCACAGCAATTCCAAGTTCCCCAGAGGAACCTCCACCCCTGAAGCCCGCACTCCACAACCCACACCCGCCAAACCCAGAGCAGCAGCCTGCGTTGCCCACACACAACCATACCACCCTGGGAAGTGTGCCCATGTTGACCCCGAGAACTCTACCCCAACCATGGACAGACCAAAGCACAACGAGCCTGGCCCTGGCGACCACTCAGGGACGGGCACAGGCAATGCTGCACAAGAGCAGCAGGGCTGAGTGGCAGCTGAAGCCCTGCCCAAGTGTGGGACTGTCTTAAAGGGAGTTCAAGGATGACCAAATCAGAGCCAATGGGACACAAACCTCAGAGCCTCTGCTGGTTCCACTAAGAGGGAAATACAGCCCTAGAGCAGAGGTTGTCAGTCTGAAGCTGCAGGGTCCAACTGGGAGCAGGTACCTGGAGACACATATCAAAAGCAGAGGTCCAGCAATTCAGGAGGCTGAGGCAGGAAAGCAAGTTCCAGGCCAGGCTGCAAAATGTAGCAGCACCCTGTCTCAAAAAATAAATAAATAAAACAAATGAATAAATAAAGGGCCAGGAAGCCAGGCATGGTGGTGCACACCTGTAATCCCAGCACCTCAGGAGGCTGAGGCAGGAGGATTGCAAGCTCTAAACCAGCCTGGCAACATAGCAATAACTCAAACAATAAAAAAGGAATGGGGAGGGATATAGCTCAAGGGTAAAGCACCCCTGGGTTCAGTCCCCAGCACCCAAAAAGGAGGAGAGAACAAAACAGGAGCCAAGGCTAGGGGCCAGGTGTCACTATCAGAGACCAGGCTTGAGGGCACCCTAACACCAGTCACCCCAGGGCAGCTCAGCTATATGAATACAGTCTCTTGCTCCCAAAGCCAGTGGGGACAGGTTTCAAGGGCTGCCAGCTTGAATGGAACCTGGTCCCTCAGGTGCTCCTTCCAGCCAGCCAATGTCCCACCTTGTCCAGACTCCTTCAGCTGAGCCAGAATTGAAAGAGCGCTTTAGACAGAGGCGGGACTCCTACAGGGAAACGGCTTTCCAACCTCCACAGCCAGAAAAGAAGAAATCTGGATGTTACAAGCCTCTGGGCTTGGGTACTGTGTAATAGCAGTCACAGAAGACCTGAATGATTTCCCACAACCGGGAAGCAAGAGGCCTACCAACCCTGGTCTGGAGCCACCTGCTCTGGGTGGCCACTTGGATGCTCCCTGGCAGTCCTCAGCTCACATGACACCGAGCCTCTGCTGGTCACAGCACTTGTCACCTATCTTGCACTGACAGCTTACAGGCCAGCTCGTGGCAGGAGGGAACCTGTTCCTCCCATGTCCTTGGCACCCAGCAGAGTGCAGTTAACATTCACAGGATCACAAGTGGCTTCAGCAAGGTGACCCTTGAGCTTTGCTTTATTTAGTGCCACACTGGTAGCCACTGCTAAAGAGCATGCAAGTGCCAGCCACCCTCACAGGGACTGCCTTACGCTTGCTGCCCTATGGCCTCAGCAGGCCACCAGGACAGACCTGCCCCCACAATGCTGAGGCTGGGGTGGTGGAAGCAGGGCAGCAACAGCCTAAGGGACGTGTGATACCTGGGACTGCTGTAGGTGGGAGGCCAGGCAGCCTCAGTAGCTCTCACTTCCTTCCTTTCCCCCACCTGGCCCATCTCCTCAAAGTGAGCCCCCTCACCTTCACCTGATTCCCACAGAAAAGGAACCCCGTGTAATCAGAGCTGTGCACAAGACTGAAGTCAGCTCTGGGTCCCCAACAAGAATCTTTCGGTGTTTAAATAGGAATGCCGAGAGAAAGGGCAGGAGGGTGCTGGGGCCAGATGAACAAGAGAAAGAAAACTGTGGGGGTCCAAGCTCTGAACCCGAGCACAGGGTGCAGTGTGCTCTCTGAGTAAAAAGAAAACACTTTTACTATTCCCTCACAACCATCTCCATATTTATTATCCCAGTTCTAAGAGAAGTACTACCTCTACCCCGAGCATAGAGGTAAAGAGTGGCCACTCCAAAGCCACACAACTAATAGTGACCAACCTGAAGTCATTCTAGCTGAGCCACCTCTCCCAGACCCAGTCAGGAAGTCAGGAGGAGTCTGGATGCCAGAGGATAACAAGAGAGAACTGGTGGAGAGGCCCAGATCCCAGAGCCTATTCTCTCCAACTTCAGGAAAGACTCTCACCCACCTGGCCTTTGCTTCTGCAGATCTATTCAATGAGTATTTACCAAGCACTTAGTGCATTCCAGACCAAGGACAATCAAGGGCTATTATGGTTTAGATACAAGATGTCCCCAAAAGCTCATTGTGAGACAACGCAAAAAAGTTAGAAGTGAACTGATCCAGGTTCTAAGAGCCTTAACCTAATCAGTGCACTGATCCACTCGAATGATTAACTGGGGTGGGTGGACACTGTAGGCAGATAGGGTGTGACTGGAGGACGTGGGTCACTGGGGTGTGCTTTTGGGGTGTATGTTTTGTCCTGCTGAGCAGAGGGCTCTCTCTTGCTTCCTTGTTGCCATGTTCTGGTTTGATTTCCTCCTCCACATCCTTTGGCTCCTTACCTGGGCCCAAAGCTACAGAGTCAGCTGTTGACTGAGACCTCTCAAATCCTGGGCCCAAACAAACTTTTCCAACTTTTCCTCCTCTACAGTTATTCTTGTCAGGTCTTTTGGTCACAGCAACTAAAACAGGACCTGCTCCAAGAATCTAAAAATTCTGCGTGGGGAAAAAACAAGCGGTCAGGTGTGAGGAGCTGCACAAGAAACTGAGCCGGGAGCCAGGGAGGCTAGAAGCAGGCTGGGCCTGAGCAGTAGCTCTCAGTGGCAGGCAGGGGCAGGAGGTGGAAGGCCCTCACACCCAGTGAGGGAGAGGGGAATGCCTGAGATCCAGGCGTCCTGGGAGCTCTAGGCAAGGACAGGGAATTGTGATTAAGACTGCCCCTAATCACCCTGTGCTAAACCTGGAGACCCGGTCCTCAGCACAGCAAAGCTCATCCCCACCAGAGGCGCAGTGGAGCTAGATGGAGACAGGAGACCCTTTAGCATGCAGGACCAAGAGGGCCCACGAAAGTGGCTGCCAGCCTAGGGGTTGAACCCGGAGACCCTCCCCCGCACTTCCTCCGCAGGCTTCCACGTGAGCTTCGCGTGCATCACCCCACAGCAGCCGCAGAACACGACACCGGCCACGGCGGGCCGCGAGTGTGAACAGGTAGGCTGGGCCGGACAGAAGGCCAGAGGCTGGACCCGGCCAGGGCCTCGAGGGCGCGTCGCGGGCCGCAGGGGCCCGGGTGCGGGAAGGATGCGCACCGGCCAGGCCCCGGGACCCAGAGGCAGTCCGCCTCTACAGGCCCAGGCGAGCACACTGCGCCCGCCGCGGATGTGGTGTGCCCTGCGCCCGAGGGCCAGGAAAGAGCAGGGCTGGGGACCGAAGTTGTCCAAGGTGTCCGAGGTGTCCGCGGCGCCCAGAGGCGCCCGGGCCGCACCAACTGTCAAGGCCGGGGGAAGGTGCGACCGAACCGGGGTCAGGCCCGCCCGGCGGGCCGCCGCCGCGCGCCCAGCAAGCGCTAGACCCCCACGCCGGGGACGGGCGCAGCCTCGCATCGCGAGGCGCGGAGCCCTGGCCGGCTCTCCGGCCACAGGCGCCTTCACGCCGCGTCCAGCCTCCCCCGCGGCGCCAGTCCACTTGGTTCCGCCTGCCTCGGGCCGCGTTACCTAGGAGACAGGGCCGCCGCAACTGCGTCCAGGGCCACCGGGCCCACGCTTTCGAGGAAGTCCCCGCACCACGAACCCGGAGGTACGACGGGCGGTGCCCAGCGGAGCCGTAGGCCTCTCGGGCCCGTGCACGGCCGAAGGGCGCGCCTGGTCCGCTGCCACCCGCCGGAGAAGCCGTGGTGAGCGACACAACGCGCGCTCAGGCCGAGAACCCACCCGCGTCACTTTGGTCGTCAGTATTGCGAAGCCAATCAGAGCCCAAGTTGAGGGCTCTGCTCCGTGGACCCTAGCCAATCAGCGCGGCGGTGGGCCCGTCCTGTTTTGCATGTATTACGATCCTCAGCCAATGGGAATGTGACTGGCATGAACAACAACCAATGAGAATCTGTTAGGGGCGTGGCCTCGGGCGTCCCACGAGGTGAGGATGCTGCGGGCGGAACCTGCCGAAGCGAGCGGGATTCGGGGGAGCTAAAGTCGCAGGGGCAGGGCGGGAAGGAAGATCCGGAGCGGGGCACAGGATCCGGAGCTGGAGCCCCCAGGTGAGTGCACGGGGAGACCCCGGCCCGTCGCGCTTTTTAAAGACTTGCTCCGGGATGGGCGGCGGCGAGCACCGCGGTCCCTCTCCATCTGCTCTTTCCCGGCCCTGCGTCCCTGCCCCCGCGCCGTTCTCACCTCCTTTCCAGTCTCACCTCGTTCCCCATCATCTCCCTTCCCCCATTCCATCCTCTCTTTGCTTCCTGTCACCGCCTGACCTTTCAGCTAGCATCCCCGACCCCTGCCCCAAACTTCAACCCTCTCGTTCACCCCCACCTCTGCCCCTTAATGTCAGCAACCTCACCTCCCCCTACGCTCCATCCTTCCCATCCCCTCTCGGCCTCTGCGCAGCCCTATCAGAGCCCTTCTAGTCCCGGTCCTCCCCATCTCTCTCCTTTTTCTCTTCAAGGATCATCCTTCGTCCTCGCTGTCCTCTCCTTCTGCCCCTAAGTCCCTCCAGTTCCCGACCCTATCCTTTCACGCATTCTGCTCACAGCCCATTTGATCTCTTCCCTTGGACGCAGCACTCTCCACCTTGCCCTGCGCCACCGCAGGACCTTGACACTCCTTTTCTGCACCAGTTCCTCAGGCTGCAGACACCCTCCACTCCCCCACCCCATCCTTGGACCCTTATCCCCAACTGCAGCTCCCACCCGCCCTGTCCAGGCCCTGCCAGAAGAAGGCACAAAGCACTTTTCCACCTCCCTACCTGCTGCTGCTCCTGCAGGATGCAGAGCCTCTGCTGCTGCACTGCTTCCCACTGCAGTGTCTGCACCCAGTGCACCTGCCCACCTGCCCACCCCCCCCACCCTCCCACCCAGGCACCGCCTGCTTGTTCTTCCCAGCGTTTGTCCTGGGGGCCTCCTTCCTGGGGCCTCCACGTTGCCTAGAGCATCCTGGGGTGTCTCCAGGTGGGAAGCCCCTGTGCACCCTTTCTGGTCTTCATGGCCACCATCTCCCTCCCCACCCTTCCCCCACTTTCCTGCTCAGCCTCACTTTGTGATTCAGCATTTTTGGGACTGGTAACTTTGTTTGCTTCCTGGCATGATAGGGACCTGGTTGAAGGCAGGTGGTCTGGATCCTGAGGTTAACAGGACCACCTTAGAAAGCAGACCTGAACCGCCTGTTTGGGAGAGGGCCAGAGATGGGACCCCCTCAATAGGGGTTGTCTTTTTCTTCCCTTTCATTTGTCTGCCCCATGTGTTGAACTGGATCCAAGGGCAGATGACATAAGTAATAGCTCTTGGGGAAATGGGCTGTGAGCTTTTATGGAAATTAATACATTCACATCCCAGGAGCAAGAACACCAAGTTCAGGCCACAGCTGTCCCACTGTCTGTCGCTTCAGGATTTCTTCTTTCCCTGCAACTTCTCCTCCCCCTCAAAAAACGCCAGCCCCCTTTCCAGTGCCAAGAGCAGGCTCCCACTCTGCTCATGAAGCTGCAGTCAGGCCCTGCTTTGCAGGGCTCAGGGACTTGTGTGTGGAGAGTCGCATCTGTCCACCTGATTCGCACTTGGCAGACTTGTCTGCTGCAGAGTCCAGGCTTGTGTGCAGCTCCCGGGCTCCTGGCCCTGTGCTTTCGCAGCATGGGGTCCTCAGAGTGTACTTGGCTCCCCAGGTTCTAGCCATCAAACCCAGGGCACAGCCTTTTCTGGGAACCCTGTCCAAGTACACACCAGCCTCAGTGGCACACCCCTGCCTGGAAAGCGGCCTGGGGGATGCTTTCCTTATCAAACAGACCCATGTGTATGCTCTTCGCCACACCAGTGAACAAATGCCTTGTGGGCACTGATCAGGACCCAGGGACTGTGCCAGGCAGTGGGCAGAGGGGTGTCATGAAAAAGCTTGGAACTCTTCATGCATTTCTAGTGCTCAAAACCCTTGTGAGTCTGGACATGGAGCCTGGATGGGAACAAGGAGGCACAGCACAGGCTGCCCACAGGAGATGGGCGAGTGGGACATAGGCGAGGGTGCTAGCGAGCCAGAGGGAAGGGAGTGCTGCAGCCTTCCATATACTGGGCTGGCTTCTCTTTCTCTCCTTTCCTTTTTCAATCTTCTTCTAAACCCAAATGATTCCGGAGGAAATGAGTGGTGGAGTTTGATTGGCAGTTTCCGGTAGGGGCATGGAGGGAGGAATTCCTTGTGTTTATTGGTGCTTCTCGTGGCAACTGGGCAAACAGTCTGTGTTAAAGGAAGGAGTACTCCACTCTTAGAAGCTTGGAGACCGTGTGTCTGACCCTGGCCAGAAGCAGTGTGTGTTTGATCCTTGGCTGTATTCTCAGTGATCCTCACATCACCGAAGGTCCCCAAGTAAAAGTGTTTTCCCATGGTCCCTGAATAAGGAGGCAGAACAGCGGGCAGCATTTGGGCAGGACTGACTCTGCAGGTATCCAGGGCCAGAGACCCCACACCTCTCTTAACCCCTCTCCTAGCAGCCAGAAAGTCCCACCTCATAGGGGGAAGACCCTAAAGCTGCAGGGGTCTTGGCCAGCCAACAGTCAATCGTCTCTTGTGTCAAGAGGAGCAAATGAAAGTCCAGAGGGCAGCTGCTTCTCCAAGGTCACACGGACGCCATGATGGAGCTGAACTGAACTCTGTGCTTCCCGCTTGTTTGGGCCCAGTTCCCCTCCATAGCTGTCCAAGCTGGAGGAAGCCAACACCCCAAGGAGAAAACCAGCTGCCCTTTGGGAAAGCCATGGTCAAGGTGTGGCTGACATTCATGGAAAATCCAGTATCCTGTGGCCTGTCCATGTCACTGGAGGGGCTGTTAGGAGCAGGGGAGAAACCATTGACCTCAGGGAATTCTCAGGGACTGCAGTCCTGCCTGGCCTGGGAGGCCCCCATAATAAGTGCACTGTCATTCAGGATTATCAGAGATGCCACACAGTTAGGAGGTGGAGAGCAGAGGCCTAGAGTAAGATGAGGGAGAAGGGCCTCCCCATGCGGAACTGCCCTTCCAACATCACTTCAACCCTGCAAGGTTGGCTTCTTAGCCTGCATGGGGCAACTGAGGCACAGAGTGGCAGCAAGACCAACCCCAGCCTCTCAGGCAGTGAGGAGACCTTGCATCTGTACCTTCCATGCCAGGACTCTGGCAAAGGTCCCTCCGTCTTCCAGCCAAGCCGCAGCAAATGCCAAAAATCCTCACCTCTGTGGGTGAGGCTCCTTGGATGCTCAGGTCAGGATTCAGTCCCAGGCCCCTGAGGAATATGGAAAGAGCTTGCTGGAGAAATGGGAAGTCCTGCACTGCTCTGTCCACAGTGACCCTCCGCTCACTCCAGTCATCTGTCCACAGTGACCCTCCGCTCACTCCAGCCATCTGTCCACAGTGGCCCTCCACTCACTCCAGGTATCTTCAGAGAACATAAGCTACTGAGAGGCTCCCTTGACTCAGCCAGTGCTCACATGGCGAATGGAATGGGGTCCTCCCCTGGAGAGAGTACACCTGGTCATCCTGCCGCCATGAGCTGGCAGGAGGCTTGGCAGTGTGAGTCCCTGCCCAAAGGGCCTGAGCAACTGCCAGCTCAGACACAGCCTTCCTGTTCCTCTTCCTATACAGGCCCAGTCCAGCCTGAGGGTGACCTGCCACCAGCGTTCCCAGGTCTCTAATCCCACCCCATCCTGGACAGGGTCTCGGGAGACCACTCCATGCTCTGCCTAATGACCAGGTCATTAGCCCCAGAGACCTGGGGTGTTTGAGGTATGGGTTGTGTGTGTCACTTGTCACCAGCTCCTCTCACCTGCACCTGTCTTGCCTGCTTCCCTGACACGTGCTCCCACACACACACAATTGCACTGCACGCACACACCCACCTGCCGAGCCACCTGTTCTGAGGCCACGTTGTGTGCAGAGAAAATAGAATTGGAAAGGGGGGGAAAAGTGGGAGATGCCTCCCCCTTCCCACTTGCCTTCCAGGCCCAGTTATAAGACCCTGCTCACTGGATCTTGCCAAGCAATGGAATCTGCCACCCAACTCAGCACCTAAAAGCTGCGTCTCGGTCATTGCTCCGTTGCTATAACAGGATACTTGAGGCCAGGTAATTTATAAAGAATCGTTTACTTGAGTCAGAGTTCCAGAGGCTGGGAAGGCCGAAAGCACAGTGCCGGCCTCTGGGAGGTCCTTCCTGCTGCGCTGCAACACGGTGGCAAGCATTCTGTGATAAGATGGCAAGCATGTGTCACCTAAGACCTCTCCTCTGCTTTGTAATCCCACCAGTCCTATCCCAGGGCCCCAGTAGCACAGCCCCCTCTAATCCTGATTACCTCCCAAAGGCCACACCTCCAAAAACCACCAACATATGAATTTGGGATTGTGTTTTCAACACATGAAACTTGGGGGACACATTGGAACCATGACTCCAGGCCTGTGTTCCCTCGTAGGTCCCTGCACCAGAGTCAAGGTAAACCAGCAGGCCACTCCCCACTGAGTGAGCCACTTCCTGGTGCTGTAGACTCCCAGTCCGCTGTCACCAGCCTTGGTGCTTCGCCCCCAGTGGAGAAGGGCTTCTTGCTGCTGGCAGCCTCACTATCGTGCTGTCTACGCCACATGGCTGTGTTCTCCTGCCTCCTTTTATCTGGATTGGAGAACAGGACCCTGGAGAGCAGAAGCAGGAGAGGGTCCCTGGCACATGGCAGTCTGGGGAAATGTCAGCTGCTCCCCTTCCAGGCAGGCTAAGCCCCAACTGTAGCCCTACCTGGAATCCAACCCAGCCCCCAAGAAAACCAGAGCAGAGCGACTTGGCCCCTGCTTCAAGCGTTCATGAGCACACTCCAGATTCTCAGAAGGGCTGCCTGGTCCTGGGAGGAGCCTGGGCACAGTGCAGACTGTGCCCAGAGTGTAAAGGAGAGGTAAAGGGGAGAGAAGAGCAGGCAAGAGATTCCACAGGAGCAGCCTCCTGGGACAGGGTCACACCTTGCTCTGGCCTCACATACACCTGTCCATCTCTGGCCCCAGCAGCTTGCAGGCACTGAGGGGGCTGCAGAGCCACACTCCTGGCATGCCCCTCCCACTTGCAGCTATGTGGTGTTCCCTCCCTTGGCAGCCCCATGATCCCTCAGCCCGAACTCAGTCACTGATGTCCACACAGCCCAGGGTAGAAGGATCTAGCACCCTGCCTCAGAGCTCTGCCATCCTGAACTCTCAGTGGTGGAAGGGGCTCTCTGGAAGTGGTCTCTTTCCCATCCCTTGAAGATGTAAGGGAGTCAGAAATAGCTAGGATGCTCCATGAATCCATTCATTAGCAAATAAATTTAAAACCTACAAGCGCAATGACCGGTAAAGGCCTTTGCATTGCAAGAGCTGACCTTGAGCAAGACCCGCCCAGCTCCAGCCTCTGGGTGTTCGGAGCTAGGGAGGACCTCAGGAATCGCATGCCCCGGGGCCAGGGAACCCCTGCTAGTGAGGAAGGAGATGTGTGGGGTCAGTGGGAGCTGGGATACGAGAGTCTGGGGGTCCCTGCAGGAGCCCTCCAGCTGGATCCTGGCCAGAGCAGAGTGACTGAAGGCAGAGCTTGAACCTAGGGAAAGGAAGGTGTGGAGACCACAGTGCAGCAGGACAGCGACAGGGCAGGGAGTAAGTAGGCTGCTCGGGTGGAAAGAAGCAGGGCAAGCTCTGAGCTGGGTCCTGTCCCTACCTGTTGTGCCCACTGAGGAAAGAAGGCTGGGGTCAAATCAGAGGTGGGACCTGGAGGGGACTGCCAATCAGCCACAACCCTGACACGGACAGGGTGACCTGGGGCTTAGTGCCAGGAGGGAAGAGAGCAGAAGTCAGAGCCCAGGGCGTCAGCGTAGGTGCAGGATTTGAAGGAGGACAAGAAGGAGGATCCCTGGATTATCCCGGAGCCCAGGAGAGAGACCCTGAGGCTGGGAGCTGTGTCCCTGCAGAGGAGGCAGTCTGTGCTGAGGGGGGCACACCAGGCTCCCAGGAGTGGCGACTAAAGGCCCTACCCCATCTCTCTGATGCAGACAGGCACCAACAGTCAGTAGAACTTTCCTGGGTTTTCCAGGCTGGTACACAGGGAGACAGAAACCAAAGCCAGGCTATTCCAAGCCAGAGTTCACTCTGTCTTGTCTAAACGGCCCTTGAGAAATTTAACAGAGAAGGAAAGTCACTGTTCAATCCCAAGGCCCCAGCCATCCCTCACCTGCCCTCTTTCAGATTCTGTGGTACGTTATTGTTTCATGACTTGAGGGATCACTTCTGGGGGGCCACAGCTCGCCCTCTCAGCCTCCAGTGGTTCTGTGACCTCAGAGCCGGTGAGGACAGGGACTCTGGACAGACTGAGTCACCATACCCACCAGGCCAGCAGGGCTGGGACTCGGACAGCCTCTAGTGATATAGATCCAGTGGTTCCACCACGACACTCTGAGAAACACTTGGTGGCTATTTTGGTCTGTTAGTGAACTTTCCCGCCTCTGCTTCTTAAAGCGGTGCACGAAAAGCGCTCTTTGATGGTCGAAAGCTCTGACGGGAGGAACTCCAGGTTTCTTTCATTTTGAGGAACATGTGAAGCCCACATTCCACTGGAATGACCTGCTAGCTTTGTCAGCCTTGAATCTAAACTCGTGCTTTTATCCTGGTGCACGCTTAGTGAGAGGCTATTGTTAGCTGCCCAGGTCCCTGGGAATGAGGTTTATGCAGGGATGCTGATCACCCAAGTGCTGGCCTGCTGCAGAGGCCAGAGCCAAGTGCAGGAGCAGACCCTTGTCACTGTGTGCCTGCCCAGGTCCTGTCTGCACCCCGTCTGTGCCCTGTGTGTACTCTGCCCTCACTGCGTGCACCCCGTCTGCACCCCTCCTACGCCACATGCTCTGTTAGAGGCATCCTGCGGCGCCTGCCCCACTCCCCTGCCCCACCACCTCTGATCACTGGCTCCTCTCACCCCCTGGGGGGTATTGTCTTTCCCTGGCAATGAGTAGATGATATTTTTAGTCACCCAGGCCAGGAGGTGTTCAGGTGTCTTGGATGGGAGGCCCAGAGCCTTCCTTCCCCTCTGCAAAGCACACAGGGTGCCCGGAGCACAACTGTCCTTTCCTGAGCACAGGTGTGCTCTGCTCCTTGTTTACATCCTGCTCTTGGGGAGTCAGCAGCCCTCAGGGAACATCAGTAGCCCTGTGCTCGGCACCTTGGGGACTCAGGTGCTGCTATGCTTTCTCCCCATCCTGAAAGATAGGTTTGGGAAAAGCCACTTGGAACCTGCAGGCCAGCTTCTGTGGGGCATGGGCCCCCGCCCTTCTGGTGCACAGGACACTTATCAAGAAGGGCCAGGAAAAATGGCAAGGCTTCCCCACAGAAGGGCCTGTTCGGATGACGCGCCAGGGTGGCAGTTAGGGCCTGATGCTGCCTGGGAGCCTCAGGACACAGGCCACCCTCTCCCACCCCTGCCTTGCCCTCAGGCTGTGGCCCTGGAGCAGGGGACTATGGCCTGGAGCACAGAGGTGTCTGCAGTCTGGTGGACATGATAGAACAGTGTCCACACTGCATGGTCAGGAAAGGAGGAAGTGAGATGGAGCCAGGCTTGAAACCAGGAGCTGGGAGGCACCCTTGAGGCAGGGAGAGCTGGGTACCCCTGGGGGGTGGGGGAGACCACGCAGGTGTTAGGCAGCTAGGTGAGGAGAGGTCTGGAGGCCTGGACATGTGGAAGAGGCCCAGCCTCCCCTGTGGCTGTGCTGGACTGTGGGGAGCTGACCAGGCCCCCCTCTCCCAGGCCCCAAGTTGCACCCATGACACTCTCAGGAACTCGGAGCTGCCCCTGATCCCCACCTCCCCCTTAACATGCACACAGAGCCCTGTGTGCTGCCAGGCACTCACGCCCTGCCTTACCCAGGGCCAGAAAGTTCTGGCAAAACCCATGGGTGCTGCTGGGTAGGTGCTGAGGAGAGGGCTTCTCCCCACGCTTCGGCAGCTGGTAACCACGGCAACCGTGGGAACTGCTGGAGTGGCCCAGCCACCTGCGGGCTCTGTGGGTGCCAAGGCCTGGCTGGGCCAGGGTGTGCCATGTGGTTCCCTGGAGAGCAGTGAGTGTGGGGAGCCCCAGGCCAGGGCCCCTCCCCACCTCTGCAGGGGACTAGAGGGCAGCTGTCCCCGGGTTTGAGAATCTCCAGTCCAGCTTATTTTGCTGAGTGTTGCAGAAGTAGGGTCCTGGCCTCCTGCCAGTGCCCTTGGGCGAGTCCCTTCAACTCTGCAGTGCTTGTAGCCCAGCCTCCTCATTTTAGGGAGAGGGAAGCTGAGGCTGGGGAGGACCCACACTTGTTCAGAAAGGGGAACTCCCTGGGCAGAAGCCAGTCGTGCTCCCCACCCTCCCCACACTCTGTGCCTCAGTTCTAAGCCGGATGGCCTGGGCTCAGCCCTCCAGGAGACCCTCATACGTGATGGCAACTCTTATCAGTAGAGGGTAAACCACCAAGAAATGCAGGCAGCACCACCCACGTGACCCAAGCCAATTCCACGGATCTGAAAGTGCCCAGGCCCTTTGGGTCAGTGGGCTGTCTCACAGGACCCCTCCCGTGCCATGTGTGGTGGGCAGGTGGGTTGGTTGGTTGATTGGTGGGTTGTGCTAGGGATCAAACCCAGGGCCTCAGGCATGCTAGGTGAGTACTCTTCCACTGAGCTACATCCCCAGCGCCCCCTTTTTGTGGTGCTGGGGATTGAACCCAGGGCCCTGTGCCTGCTAGACAAGCACTCTGCCACTGAACTACAGCCCCAACCCTCCATGCCCATGTGTTGATGTCCAGGGCTCCAAGCTGCAGAGAGAGCTAAACACACGGTTCCTACTGAACCTGCTCAAGGACGTGGCCAGCAGCACACTGTCCCTGCTCTCTGGCCGCCCCTCCCATCTGCTCCACCCAAGGAGCTGACTTGTAATGCATGTGCCACCTTACGAAGCCTTACAGGCAAAGGCTGTCCCCACCACAGGCTCCCTGACTTCACCCTTCCAGGGCTGGACCTGGCAGGCACCGTCAGGATGGAGGGTCCTAGGCCTACCTGAGGTTGACCACACCACTGAGGGGCCCTCCCCAAGGTATCTCCCCCCAGAGCCCAGGGGAGGGCGGAGGCCTGGCACCAGCAGAGATGGCAGGCTACAGGACATGCCTCTGGGCTGAGGATGAACCAGAGCCGAGTGTCCAGGGCCTGCGTGCGGAGGCAGCTACGGTCCTGCAGCTGGCATTGTGCTCTGGTGGCCGCAAGTCACCTGACGAAGGAGCTTGGCCCCTCAGCCTTGCCACTCTGCAGCCTCAGTCCTGGGTGCTGCCCAGCCAGAAAGGGAGACACAGCTCCTGATTTACAACTGAGCCACTTAGTATGTGGTTGATTCTTTGGAACTAAAGAAGCTGTCGCGGTGGTCCAGGTCCAGTGTTCCCAGGAGCAGGCAGGGAAGGCTGAGGTCTTGAGGGCCAATGTCTAGGGGTTGAGGTCTCCAAGCCTGCCTGGGCAGAGGGGGCTGGACCTCTGACAGCACTTGCCCTCAGTGCAAGAAGTAGAGTCAGGTGCGTCCTCTGGGAGATCAAGATGGCCATGATGATCAGTGGCAGCTGGCACTTGGGCTGGCAAGGGGCCCCTGTTGTGGGTTGCTTTCCGTCAGGACCCCGCATCATACCTCTGTGCCTTTGCTCTTAATCCTCCAGGTACCCCCAAGTGGGAACCCACTGTCTCTGCTTCAAGGGCGAGAACAGGTTCTAGGCCTGGCCTGAGGTCCCACAGCTAGCAGAGGACAGAGCTAGAGTGTGACCCTGGTGGACTCCTGCACCAAGTCCTAGACCACCTGACTAATGAGGCAGGTGCTCGCCGTTGGCTTGCCCCTGGGCCAGGATCACCAGGATGCAAGGGGACGCTGGGACCCCCAGCTGGTGTGCTTGCTGCAGCTGAGAGCCACGAACTGTCTGGTGGGGTCTCCCTCAGCCCTGGTCATCTTCCCTTCCCTGCTTTTGCACACGTAGGTGCTCCACCAGAAAGAGCCCATTGAGGCAGAGGTCAGAGGAGGGGCCCCTCCCCCTCAACTATCAGCCTCTGCAGACACCTGGGCACCCCTACCCCACTACACTGTAGCGTAAGGACTTTCCCAAACAGGGAGACCTCAGGAGTGGCCGCTTCCTGTCCTGATTTCCCAACGCGCACTGAATACTGTTCATCTTTTCAGGCTTCCAAGCAAGGCTGCGATGACGCTCCTGAACTTTCCCCTCTTCACCTGGTGGGGTAAAGTTATAGAAGCTAGATTTCTGGATCCCAAGCTGTGGGCCTGTGCTGCCCGATTGCTCCCAAAAGGTTGGACCAAGTGCCCTGGAACCACCCACCCAGGCCCGCGCTTAGTAGCCTCACTGTGGTGTCCCCAGCATTTAAAAGTGTGCTTTTTCCCTGTAGTTATGTGATTGGTGATTGCGAAGGCGCAGGTTCTGATGGTTTTCTTTGCAGATCTTTTTACTCAGCGGAGGCTTTAATGGATGTGGTGGGGTAAAGCTGTCTTTCAAATCGCTGGTGCCGTGCTGCATGGGCATGGCATTAATCTTTCATGCCTCCCATCACGTGGTGACTGAACACGATGGGCAGTAATCCTCTTTGGAACCCTTTGTTGTTCCTGGAGAACAGGGAGGAGCCCCCAGTGCTGGGCACAAATGCGAATCCAACTTACAGCCTCAGCAAGCTCTCCCAGAGTCCCCATCCTGCCCAGGCAGGGAACAGAGGCTGGTGCCGGGTGACTTCCCCAAGAGAAGGCAGCTTCTCCACTTCCTTCCATCCTGCCCAGGCAAGAGGACTGGAGAGGCAAGGTGGATACACAGCAGAGTCCCCCGTTAACCACAGTTTCCCTTCCTGAGGCTGCAGATACCCTCAATCAGCCTTGGTCTGAAAATACTAAATGGAAGTTGCCAGAAATAAATAATTCATGAGCTTAAAGTGACCTCTACGGCAGTGTACTATTATGATTGTTTTATTTTGTTATTAGCTGTTGTGGTAAATCACTTCCTGTGCCCAGTTTGTAATCAGACCTTGTTGTAGTGGTATGCATAGGAGAAAGCGCAGCATGCGTGAGGTTCGACCCCATCCAGGCTTCCAGGCATCTGCTAGGTGTCTTGGTGCACATGCCCTGCAGACAAGAGAGCGCAGTCCCCTCAGTCTCCTGGTTCCACAAAGGGCCAAGCTCACAGCTCAGGAACACAGAAGCTTGACGTGGAGGTGTGGGCAGGGCAGCGACCTTCTGGAGACTTGGGCATCTCCTGTTCCTGGATGCTGCCATAGTCCTTGATGTCCCTTGGCTTGTGAGCGCTTTACCTTGTGGCATCTATTGTCACATACATCCTGTATGTCGTTACCTCTTATAAGGACCCTTGTCATTGGGCACATGGCCACCGTACAGCAGGGTGATCTCATCACAGCATTCTTAAATATCTGCAAAAGCCATTTTGCCAAATAGGTCACTTTCACAGGCACCAGGGGCTCAGCACATCTCAGGGACACATTTCAACCACAGCAGCAGGTTGCCGCTGCTGACTCCCACCCCAACCCCAGTGCTCCCTCCAGAAGCATCCATGGCTCTCCTTCTGTTCTGGTGACTCTTTGCCCTCAACAGGGATTGGGTATCAGGTGTCACAGGCCAAGGGATGAGGGTGGAAGGGCAGACACGGGAGTCAGGAAGGATCGTGTTGGCTCACAACCTTTGCAAAGCCAGCCTTAGGGCCCAGAGCTAGGGCTGAGCACTCACCCCTGTGACCAAGAGTAGGCTCCAGTGTGGGGTCCCCTATCTCCTCAGCCGGTAGGTTTAGAAGGCAGGGCTCCTTCCTGGTTCGGAGAGCTCAGCAGCCCAAGGAGGTAACTGGAAGTCCAGGCCTGCCCCTCGCCTCTGTCACCAAGAGGAGGAAGGTCCAGGTGAAACGGGAGTAGCATTCTGCTGGGAGCCAGTGGGGTTCTCAGGGGTCGACCCTGTTTCCAGGATGCCAGCTTGTGCTGCCCTGCAGGGGCAGATTCATACCCTGGACTTGAGGAAGGCCTTGGCATGGGCATCTCATGGCCTCTGTTCAGGCATCCCTGGTAAACAGGGCAAATTGGATGCAAGAGGCAGAGCCTCAGACGCTCTGCTGGCTGGCATCTGTCTGGGGCTTCCAACACCCTCTGCGAGTGGAGCCAGGGTCTTGGCCCCAGTTTCTTCCAAGGGTCCTGGCAGGTCCGCTGGTCGCTAATGAGAGCTGTTGAGTGAGCACCCCCTGTGGATGAGCTCAGGTAGCACGAGGCTCAGAATCAGCAGTGAGCAGTCAGCCCTGTCCTGTACCAGGACAGTGCCAAGCACAGCTAGGTACCTGGACACACTGTCCACTGTCTCTGCACACAGCAGGCCAGCATCAGGAGGCCATCACTGCAGCTGACAGACCAGCCCCGAGGTTGCCGTGGCGACCCAGAGGGAGAGGCCTCTGGCACACTGGGGAGCTAGGCCATGTGGCCAGGGGTCTGCTTGTTTGCTTGGTGGCAAAGAGGAAGCCAGCATGGCTTTCCTGAAATTGCCCATCTCAGAAACACCAGGATGCTGGCCTCTCCTTCCAGCCCCCACCCTGGGGTGTGAGCAATGAACAGCTTTCCCATGTGCCCGGGCAGCCAAGGCCGCTGGGAGCTGCTCCGTCTGTCCCTCCATCCCAGAGCTTTGGGGCATCCCCCACCTGCATCCTTGCAGAGTCAGCTCTGGGAAGTGCACGGTTTCCTCCCCACCCCCAGCAGTTCTTCCTGCCTTGGCTCACTCAGAGAAGGCTCAGCGTTTTCTCATCCCCGTTCTGGTGGACGCTCCAGAAAGAGTGCGGGAACCCAGGCCTGCAGCCTGGTGTATCCCGCAGCTCTGGACCCCCAGCCCCACGTCCTCCCCTCCCTCGTCGATCATCAGCTCCATGAGGAGGTTCTGCCTCTGATCCTACAGCCAAGTAGACGCCACTGCAGTGTGGCACAGGAAGTGCTGTTGCAGTGGCTGCAGGTCCTTGCCATCCAGTGAGGCCCACAGGCTGCCTAGAGTCCTTGGGTTGTACCCCCTCCCCAGAGGGGAGCTGGCAGCCGGGAGCAGGGCACTGCTTCGCTGGGGCTGCCCAGTGACAAGGGAGTTCTGGAGGTATCCCTCCAACCCTGACGGCGATTTCTACTTGGTGTGAGGGGCAGGGCTTGGACTTCATAAAGAAGACAATGGGTCAGGTCCCCATACACCGCGCTGGGTCCCCCTCACCCTGGTAGTGGCTGCCTATTCCTGAGGATGGGACTTCTCTCGGGACAAGACCCTCTGGCCCCAATACCAGAGGGCATCCACAGCTTGCACTCCCGGAGCTGTGTCCCAGCCCTCCCAGCCCCAGGGGCCTTGCTCTGCCTGTCACTCTCATCCACCCCCTGAGCCAGGCAAAGGGCCTGCCAGGACAGCCTAGCTGGGCAGGAGACTTGGGGAAGATTTCTACCACCTCAGCTGTGGTCACCTCAGGTGACCACCCAGAAGGAGGCCTGGGCAGCCCTGCCCTGTTCCTCGGAGAATAGCCACAGGAAGAATTGTGAAGACAGGGCAGGCTCACCTGAGAGGGAGGAAAGCCACCGCGCCCTTGGCGTGCTCCTCCCCATCCAGCTGTGCGCCAGGCTTCCTGCATTCATGTTTGAAATGGGCCCTGGCTAGACATTCATGTCTCTTGAGAGGAGCCTGAAGGCCACTCAGATGGCCCATGTGGCTAAGCACCCCTCCCTCCGGGGTTCCTGGGCCTTTCTTTCACTTCCCCTTCACAGTGGCGCCACCGGCCTGGGGTAGTATGCTAGGTGTGTAGGGAAGGCCGTTCCTCAGCATCTCTGGGTAGATGAGCAGGCTCCCGACTGGGCTGGTACGTAAGTGCCCAGCTGCGATCAGATGCAGCCCCCAGCCTGGGAACACTGTCCTGCCCGGGCTCTGGTCTCCCTCTGTTCTCTTGAGCAGGGAATTCTAGCTCACTTCCACAAAAAGGGATGGAACTGTCTTTTTTTTTTTTTTTAATAGAGAGGGACAGTGAGAGAGAGAGAAAGAGAATCAATTTTATTTAGTTTTTCATGCGACTTTCGCTGCTCTGACACTTTGTTGTATGCGTGGTGCCGGGATTTGAACTTGCGTACTCATGCATGCCGGGCAAGTGCCGTAACCGCTGAGCCTCTGCTCCAGCCCCTATAACTTAGTCTTAAGGAAAAAAGAATGGCAGTGTGACCTGGAATCCACTCTCTGCCCTGGGGCTCCTCCGTGGAGGCTGTGCACCTTCTCCGCGGTCTCTGGCACGGTTCCCCCGCTCTGTCTCTCCGTCTCTGTTCCTCTCTCCATCTCTGTCTCCATCTGCCTCAGGCAAGGATTGCTCACACTTCAGCCGTGGTCCTTCCTCTTGTGATTTGGGTCACAGACGCACACCCCCAGTCCTGTTCCCTAGTTTGTGTCTTCCTTTTAGTCATTTACGCTAAACGTAAGTGATTAAGCCTTCACTTGCTTCCTTCCTTCCCTCCCTCTCTCTCTCTCTTTCTCTCTCTCTCTGTCTCTCTCGTTGGTGCCAGGGATTGAACACAGGGTGCTTAACCTGAGCAGCATCCCCAGCCCTTTTCATTTTTTCTTTTGAGACAAAGCTAATTAGTTGCTTAGGGCCTCACTGAGTTTCCAAGGCTGGCCTTGAATTTGAGGTCCTCCTGCCTCAGCCTTCTAGGATTACAGGCATGTGCCACCACACCTGGCTACATTTTTCTTAAATCAGTATTTTGAAATGACATTTGCAGTCCGTGCAATAGAGGAAAAACCCAGTATTACTTGTCATCCTTAAGAGGTAACTGGAGGGAGCTGGTCAGCAGTTAAAGTGCTTGCCCGGCATGCACAAGGACCCAGGTTCGAACCCCAGCACACATACACAACTAAGTGTCAGAGAAACAAAAGCCAGAGGGAAAAGTTAGTAAAAATTGATTCTTTAAAAAAAAAAAAGGAAAAGTAAAGAGGTATTATGTGCCAGACCCAGCTCAGTGGGACCCAAGGCCCAGCTCAGTGGGACCAAGGTGCACTGGGCATGCTCCAAGAATCCCTACCTTGGGAAATCCCAAAACAAGCCACCAGCTCTTTTTCCAGGAATTCAGTTGTGAGCCACCTGCCAGTCACCTCCAGTCATTCCTGGTCCCCTGAGTCCACAGGTGGAATACCTGGTCAAAGGTCACATGCAGCATCAAGGGCCAGCTAAGGAGAAGGTGCACACAGAGATGGGGAAGCCTGGGGCAGGCAGCTCAGCCCATATACCCCTAGCCAGCTGGGCAGGAAGAGGCTTCACCAGGAATATGGTGCCCGGGGGCTAAGCTAGCTTTGTAGCATCCGAATCTAAACCCAAAAGCTGTAGAAAGTGTTCTGAATTCGTCTTGAAGCCTGGGGGAAATGATGGGAGGTTCCCTGAGAGTGCTGGTTCACGGCTGGGTGGACAACATCACCCAGCCCTTTGCTTCTCGGGTCTGTCTTTGGGCATCTGACTTCCAGAAGATGCAGTGGTTGAGATGTGAGGAATGGAAAGCTCCTCCCTGCTGTTGCCCAGCCGGGGAGTAGTATGGGGTGAGCCACCCAGAACCAGGGAGTGGCCGCTGCAGTGGACTCTGAGGCTGGCCAGGTCCCTGGCAGATGGGGAGACCCCCACCCAGGGAGCAGCAGGAGCGAGGACAGGGGCTGCCGTAGGTATGGGAGCAAGAGGGAGAGCAGGCGTGAGTGTGCCCAAGGGGGAAAGGCAAGCAGGGGTGCCCAAGGCCAGGTGTGCAGGGGAGAGGCAGTCAGGGGTGCCCAAGGCTGGGTGTAGAGGGGAGAGGCAGGTAGGGGTGCAGGAGGGACAGAGAGGGATAGAGTAGCTATCCCTCTAGGGGCTGTGAGTGGTTTGGGAGGCAAACTGAGGCACTCAGGCTCAATACTGAAGGCGTTGGGTAGCCACCAAGGGCTTTAGAGAAAGGCATGACATGAGAGATCTGTAGTGAAATAGACTTCTTTTTTGTGTTTGGTGTTTTGGGGGGTGGCTTTGATGGTGCTAAGGTTGGAATGCAGGGCCTCATACACACTAGACAACACCCTAATGCTGAGTGTCAGCCCCATGTTGAGAAACAGAAACAGCTCTGTTAACAGGTGGACAGGAGCTGCAAAAGGGAGGTGAGAAGAGAAAAAAGGTTCCAGGGATCCCCTGTAGACTGAGCCAACACCTGGAATGAAGGGTGGAGGAGTGGGCCAAAGATGCAGCCATGGGCCCTTGAGTGTGGAGGGGGAACTGTTAGATGGGCAGAAGAGATGCCCTGGGGGCCCACCTGGAGGAAGATTTCGAGAGCAGAAGGCTGAAAGCCAGAATTGGAGGAAGATGAGCTGGCCTTGGGATGGTGGAAGAGGAAGAGGTGGTGCAGATGGAGGTGGAGACCTTAGAGATAGAGGTTCAGAGGTTGGAGGTGGAAATGGTGGAGGTAGTAGAAGTAGGGATAGTGATAGAGATGGTGGAGGCGATGGTCGAGATGGAGATGGTGGAGATGGAGATGATGGAGATGGTAGAGGTGGAGATGGAGTTGAGATGTTGGAGATAGAAATGGTAGAGATGGAGATGTTGGAGATGGAGAGAGTGGAGATGATAAAGATGGTGAAGATGATCAAGGTGGAGATGGTAGAGGTGGAAATGGTGGAGATGGAGAAGGTGGTGATGATGGAGGTAGAGATGGTGGAGGTGGAGATGGTGGATGTGGAGATGGTAGAGATGGAGATGGTGGAGAGGGTGGTAATGATTGAGATGGAAATG